>RJWM01009160.1:28779-69057 GCA_004363535.1 Dasyprocta punctata
AAAGAAAGAAAGAAAAGAAAGAAAAGAAAAGAAAAAGCACATGAAAAACCAAATAAACAATAATACAGTTATAACAAAAGAACTTAACAACACATTGCCCCAAAGAGACAGATCAAACAAACAAAAAATCAACAAAGAAATAATAGAATGGAATAAAACTTGTGAGCAAATGGACTTAGTAGATATGTACCAGGTGTTTCACCCAACAACATGAAAATACATTCTTGCCAGCTACACATGGGTCATCCTCTAAAATACATCATGTGCTAGCCCACAGAACATGCTTAAGTAAATGCAAAGGAATTTAAATAATTCCATGCATATTTTCTGAACATAGCACAATAAAATTGCAAACAAATGACGAAAAAACCACAAGAACACCATAAGCACATGGAAATTAAATAACACTCTTCTAAACAATCAATGTGTCACAGAAGAAATTAAAAAAGAAATTAAACAATATCTACAATCAAACAAAAATGCAAATACAAATTACTGGAACCTGTGGAGTACAATGAAAGCAGTCCTCAGAGGGAAATTTATAGCATTAAACTCCCACATCAAGAAAGTGGAATGAACACAAATAAAAAGCCTAATATTGCACCTCAAATTTCTAGAAAAATAAATCAAGTACAAAGCCCAAAGAAGAGAGGAAATTATAAAGATCAGAGCAGAAAATAATGCAATTGAGACTAAGAAAACAATACAGAGAATTACTGAATCAAAGAATTAGTTCCTTGAAAGAATAAATAATATTTACAAATCCCTACACAAACATATCAAAAAGAGGAAAGAAAAAACTCGAATTCATGCAATAAGAAATGAAAATGGTGAAATCACTACAGATACTGTGCAAGTACAGAAGATCATCAATACCTACTTCGAAAACATTTACTCACATAGGTTTAATAACGCAGAAGAAATGGATAGATTCCTAGAAATGTATGAATTACCAAAACTGAATCAAGATGTAAAACTGTTGAAAAGCACAATTTTAGCTAATGAAATTGAAAATATAATTAGAACCTTACCAAAAAAAGAAAAGCCCAGGTCCTGATGAATACACTGCTGAATTTTACAAGATATTTATGGAAGACTTAATGCCAACACTCCTCAAACTCTTCAATAAAATTGAAAAGGAAGCAAGTCTCCCTAACTTGTTCCTGGAAACAAGTGTTACAGTAATACCAAAACCAGAGAAAGACCCAACAAAAAAACAAAATTACAGGCCAATCTCCCTAATGAACATAGATGCAAAAGTTCTCAACAAAATACTGGCAAATAGAATGCAACAAGTCATCAGGAAGATTATACACCATGATCAAGTAGGATTCATCCCAGGAATGCAGGGATGGTTCAACATACACAAATCAATAAATGCAATACACCGTATCAACACAGCCAAGGACAAGAATCACATGATCATCTCAATAGATACAGAAAAAGCTTTTGACAGAATCCAACACTCTATCATGATAAAAGCCCTACAGAAAATTGGAATAGATGGTCTGTGCCTTAACATGATAAAAGCCATATATCATAAACCAACAGCTAACATCTTACTAAATGGACAAAAACTGAAAACTTTCAACGTAAAATCAGGAACAAGAAAAGGATGTCTGTTATCACTACTCCTATTCAATATATTTCTGGGAGCATTAGCCAGAGCAATTAGGCAAGAGAGAAATAAAAGGAATAAGGATAGGAAAGGAAGACGTGAAATTATCATTATTTGCAGATGATATGATACTCTACATAGAAGACCCCCCAAAATCCATTGATGTAATAGTCAAATTCAGTAATGTTGCTGGATACAAAGTCAACACTCAAAAATCAATAGCATTCCTGTACACAAACAACAAACTCACTGAGAGAGAAATAAGGAAAACCACACCCTTCACTATAACATCCAAAAAAAAATGGAACACTTAGGAATCAATTTAACAAAAGAAGTAAAAGATCTATACAGTGAAAATTACATTACTCTGAAAAAGGAAATCGAAGATTTCAGAAAATGGAAAGATATTCACTGTTCATGGATAGGAAGAACACACATCATGAAAATGGCCATTCTCCCAAAATTGTTATACAGATTTAATGCAATCACAATCAAAATACCACTTGCCTACCTAACACAGTGAGAGAAAGCATTCATCTGGAACCAGAAGAAACCTAGAATATCAAAGGCAATTCTGGGCAACAAAGGTAAGGCAGGAGGCATCACAGTACACGATTTGAAACTATATTACAAAGCTACCTTGATAAAATCAGCGTGGTACTGGAATAAAAACAAACCTAAAGATCAACGTAATAGATTAGAACTTACAGCCAAAACTACAAACACACTTAGCCACCTCATCTTTGACAAAGGGGCCAAACATGTACATTGGAAAAAAAAATAGGCCTTTCATAAGTGGCACTGGAAAAACTGGTTTTCCATATGCTGCAAGCTAAAACTAGATCCATGTCTATCACCATGCACTAAACTAAAGTCAAAATGGATCAAAGATCTGAATATTAAAACAGAGACACTCAATCTGCTGGAAGACAAAGTAGGTAAAAATCTTGACGTCATAGGAGTAGGCAAAGAGTTCATGAACAAAAATCAAATTGCACGGGAAATACTTCTCAGAGTCAACAATTAGGATCTCATCTTATTAAAAAGTTTTTGCCTATCAAAGGAAATCTCCAACAGTGACAAGAAAACCCAGACATTGGGAAAATATCTTAGTCAACTGTCCCTCAGACCAAGGGCTTCTGCCTAAAACATACAAAGAATTTAAGAAGTCAGGCCCCCAAAATTCAAGGACCCAATCCAAAAATGGGCATCTGAGATGAATACACACTTCTCAGAGGAAGAAATACAAGTGGAAAATAAATATATGAAAAAATGTTCAACATCAATGGTCATTCGGGAAATGCAAATTAAAACAACACTGAGATTCCGTCTCACCCCAGAAAGCATGGCCAAGATCAAGAAATCAACTAATAACAAATGCTGGAGTGGCTGTGGAGTAAAAAGAACTCTTTTCCACTGTTGGTGGAAGTGTAGACTGGTGCAACCACTGTGGAAATCAGTATGGAGATTCCTCAAGAAGCTATGATTAAAGATTCCATTTGACCCAGCTATCCCACTTCTGGGCTTTTTCCCAGAAGAATTGAAAACATACCACAATGATGTATGTGCACCCATGGCTTTTTTGTTGTTGGTGGTGTTGTTGCTTTTGTTGTTTTCTTTTTTTTTCTTTCTTTCTTTCTTTTTTTTTTTTTTTTTTTTTTTTTTTTTTTTTTTTTTTTTTTTTTTTTTTTTTTTTTTTTTTTTTTTTTTTTTTTTTTTTTTTTTTTTTTTTTTTTTTTTAGTACCAGGGATTGAACTCACAATCTCACATCTGCCAGTCAGGCGCTTACACCACTGAGTTAAATCCCCAGCTGTGCATAAATGTTTATAGAAACGCAATTTGTAATAGCCAAATCTTGGAAACAGCCCAAGTGCCCATCAATCAAGGAATCAATAAAAAAGATGTGACACTTTATACAATGGAGTACTACTCAGCTATCAAGAAAGATTGTATAGAGACTTTTATAAGTAAATGAACTCGACATGAGATGGTACTCATAAGTGAAATAAATCTAACTCACATGTGTAAATACCATATTGTCTCCCTAGTGTGAGAATCTGAAAAGGTATGTATGATCCAAAATCTCCAGTAAATACTGTGTAAGGGTAAGAAACTGCTTAAAGAGGAAACGTAATTGGGATGGAGTAAAGGAGGAAAGAAGGAAGGGAAAAGGAAAAAGATGTAAATTTGTATATACATATACTTATGATAGCTAAAATGACTACACTACTACATGTATTAGTTATTGGGAAAAACAGTTAATATGCATATGATTAGATCAATTTTACATGTCTATGTCTGTTAATCTAAGGAACCCTTTTGAAGGTAACGATATGCAATATTACAATCATTGTCAAATTCCTATAGTCGTGTTTTGCAAACCTATACTGATATTGTATTGGGTTCGTTGTTGTTTATTTGTCTGTTTTGCTTTTTGTTTTTCTTTTCTGTGTCTTTTTTTCTCTTAAATAACAAAACAAAACAAAATTGTGAAAGCGATACCAAATTTCTAAACAAGATAATAGAAAATCAACATTGGCTAACATAATATATCTTGTTATCTTCAAAATAGTCGCCCATACTATCAGACACCAAAAAAACTAAATAAATAAATAAAACAATAAAACCAAACAAAATAATGCAAATGATACAGGATTTCATAACAAAATAACAGGAAATTAACAATAGGTACCATGCTTCTTGTTATCTCCAAAATAGCTGTCCAGAACATCAGACATAGTCAAGTAAAATTAAATAAACAATACAAGAACAAAGTTGCTTCTTTACCTCAGTTGTTATCTTTTAAGAAATTTCAGGTGCGTGATCTCCTAAGCTTGTTCTGTGTGGTCTGGAGGTCTGAGATCGTATTTTGCTCCTTCGTCTTGACATTTTCCTGTTAAAACTATATATTTTTTTAATTTGAAAGATTAGAAAGCACAATATTAAAAATATATTATTCACAAGAAAAATACTGCATATTCTCTCTCTTATATGGTTGTTTAAATCCAAATGGAACAGAAGGAATACTAGTGATTATTAGAGGTTGGAAAAGGTGGGAGTAGAGGGATAGAGAAGTCTGGTAACGATTGCTAAAACAGAATTTCACAGAACTAGTAAAACTCAGCACTGTTCAGCACAGTAGGGTGACTATAGTTTACAATAACCTATGTATTTTATTAATAACTAGAAGACAGAAGCTCAAATTTTCAAACAAATGTAATGGCAGGAAGGTAAATGGATTACCCTGATTTTATCAGTATATATTGTGCAAATGTATTGCAATACCACAATATGCCCCATATAAATATACAGTTATTACATGTTAATACAAATTTTAAATATATATATTTTTTCAATGCTTATAATCAAACCCATTGCCTCACACATGCCAAATACTCTAACATTGAGCTACGTATCTGTCCCTTAAAAATGTTTGACAGTAACATTTGCTACACTGAGTTGCTGATTGCACATTGTATATATGTATTAAATTATTATACTGTATTCCCTAGATTTGGACAATTAAAATAATTCATTAAAATATGAATCTACATAAAAATATTGCATACTAACATAATTCTCACAAAGTTTATATTTAAAAGATGAGTTTAATCTTTACAAAGTCATCAATACATAACATGAATCAAGGACCATATAATAGCTATTTTGGTTCAAAGGTGGAAAATAACTGATTTGCACTAATCTATATAGAAAATGTGTTCTTTACCATCCTCACAGTACACTACGCAGCTACAAAAGCACATTACAAGGCTCAAACTCATGCCACAACCTCCTGAAAGCGTTCCTAAATCTTCAAATTGTTTGCAAGTTTTCTACTCATTAAACCTCTTTTGTACTCTGTCTACTCTTCCCTCAAAGGTTCTCACCTTATATTACTCACCTTCTACTGTAGATGTTTGCATTTGTCTAATTTCTGGACATAAATTAGCCAGACCATTTGTCTTATTCATCTCTGGATATTCTTTACTACACAGTACAGGAAAAAAGAATAAATAATTATGTATTTATTAATTAATTAAAATGGCATGTGAACCTATTAAGCAATTATTGGACATTCATTCAATATATATTGGTTGCCTATTAAAAGTCCAGCAATAGAAACAAAGATTAATGAAAGATGGCTAACCCTATGAAATTGACTAAGTTGTCACCTACTAGAGTTAAATATAAATTTTAGAATTAGCACAAGTACAGGTATTGGAATCCATGGCAACATTTTAAATACAACTTAGAGCAAAAGATTTACCAAAATCCAAATTTCAAAACTTCAATTTTCACAACACAAAGACCTAAATATTTCAATAACCTCTGTATTGGATGATTCTGTGTCCCCCCAAAGACTCGTAATTTGGATGGGGCTGAGTCTGGCATTTGTGATTGGTTTGTTGTCTAGTGCTGGGATTAGCAATGTGAGTCCTGCACCCAGCTAGAGGTGGAGCCAACATACAGTGAAAAGGGGTCGGGTCTTCCTCTTTCTTTTTCTTCCACCCCGCCTCACCAGCATGCCTTGCTTTTTGGTAGCCACCATGAATGGCAGCCCTGCCATGTCACGCTGCCTTGGAGCCAACTAAGTATGAACCAGAAACCTTCAAGAAACTAAGAAATAAACCTTTCCTTCCCTAATTGTGGGCAGCAGGTATTTTGTCTCAGCAATGAGTGAAAAGTAACTAAGACAGAATTTGGTACTAGAGGAGTGGGGTCATTGCTGTGATTATTCCTGATCATGTGGTTCAAGAGCCTTTGGAAATGGCTTGTGGGAAGAGTTTGGAAAGGTTTGGAGATGTCACCTGAAAGAGTGGAGCTGACACAGCTTCGGCTGTTCTGTATGGGAGAGTCTGGTCAGAGCTCAGAAGATCAGAAGGTTTGTAAACAGCCTGCCAGTAAAGACCAGGCTCGGGAGGTTTCTGTTGGGAAGAAGGACTGCATTCAGTGTTGGACTCCACATGATGTGTGTTATAGCTTGGCAGAAAGTTTGTCTGCATTCTGCCCATGCCTAGAGACTTTGACTGAGACTGAGATTAAGGGCAGAGGACTGATTAACCTTAAAAAAGAAATTATGAGGCAGCTGAATGTTGAAATGGTGGCCTGGCTACTGCTGGGGGGGGGTCTTAGCCAGATTTATGTTGGGAATCAGGGGCATAGAGCCAAGCATAGTGATTTAAAACCTTGTGAGTTTGGCCGCGAAGCTATGAACTGTAAGGATCAAGCTGAGACCTTGATTGCTGAGAAGGAACAAAGGAACAAAAAAGATGGCCTGGGGGCATCCCGGGAAGCAGCGAGCCTCAACCCTTTGCAGCCTGAATCCAGCAAAGGTGAAAGAGTTTGTGGGAAGGAAAAAACCACAGAGTGACGTATTCCAGAGTGGCGACAGAGGCCACAGAAGGTTTCAAAAGGGTGATGGCCACACCAGGTTTCAGAATGGCAGTGGCCACACCAGGTTCCAGAATGGCAGTAGCCACACCAGATTGCAGAATGGCAGCAGCATAGAGAAGCTGTTCCTCACAATCAGGTTCAGAGAGCTCAGTGATCCAGGCAGTCGACCCATACAACCAAGAGAGAGGAAAGCCTGGCTACTGCTCCAGCTGGCAGCAGACCTTGGTGGCATCCACATGGCACCAATTTCAGGTGTAAGGAAAATGCACAGAAAAGGCTAAGGCAGCTTCTGCCCTGCCTGCAGAGGGTAGTGTGTAAAGATGTAAGTGTAAAGCCAAGGAACATGGATCATGCAAGGAAAGTTATGGAAGTTAAAACCCCTGAAAGTGCTGTGGGGGTGGAGTCACTTAAGCCTTTTGGAGCTTGCAACCAGATTGCTTCAGATGCTGAGTGTAGAACTCCAGGACTTAATGTTTGCCCTGCTGAATTTTGGACTTGCTTTGGTTCCAATGCTTTATATTCCCCTGTTTGTAACTTTTGGAATGGTAAAGTTTATCTTGTACCTTTATAAAGCACAGGAAATGTTTAACCTTGTTTTCATTTGTGTAGGAGGTTATAATTAAGAGTTTGCCATAGATCTCAGAGGAGATTTGGGACTTGGACTTTTCAACAGTGCTGAAACTGTTAGAACTTTGGCAATTCTTGGAAAGGGACTAAATATCTTTTGCATTAAGGATGTGCATGAGTCCTTGGAGGTCCAGGGGTGGAATTTATTGGATGATCCTGTGTCCCTCCCAAGGACTCATAATTTAGATGGGGCTGAGTCTGGTGTTTGTGATTGGTTTGTTGTCTAGTGCTGAGACTGGTGATGTGAGTGCTGTACCCACCTAAGAGTGGAGTCAACATACAGTGTAAGGTGGGCAGGTCTTCCTCTTTCTTTTTCTTCCACTCTCTCTCTTTCTTGCCAGCATGCCTTGCTGTTTGGTGGCCGCCTTGAATGGCAGTCTCACCACGCCACGTTGCCTTGGAGCCAACTGAGTATGAACTAGAAACACCTGAGAAATTGTAATAAATAAACCTTTTCTTCCCTAATTTTGGGTGTCAGGTATTTTGTCTCAGCAATGAGTGAAAAGTAACTAAGACAACCTCTTAGCAAGCAGCATATAGTTTTGCCCAATTAGTGGAAAATTCTTCATTTATCACCCAGCAATTTTATTCACAAGCTTAAAAAACACAAAATTGATAAGTAAAAGGGCAAGTAACTCAAGGACTGAAAATAGATAATAACATTTGACTGATAATAGTTTTGCAACTCAACAAGAGATCAATACCTTTACTTATAAAAGTATGTTTCTTAAACTCCATATTACCTATTATGTGATTTACTGTCAAAAAGTTTTATCGAGGTGGAACAAGATGGCAGAATGGTAAACAGCCGGGTAAGAGGTCTCCCTGAAAGATACTATTCAAATGCTGGAATATAACAACATGGGGAAGACAAAAAAAGAGGGAGGTGGGTCCTCTGGACTCAGGAAGATTCTAAAGCGAGAACTGAAGCCCATAGAGAGAGGAAAAAGAAGCAATCAAGCAAAGGTGGTGGCTGGCAGTGCCTCTGCCCTGAGTCAGACCCACTTTGTGGTGGGAGTTGCGGGAACCTGTGGATGCACGATTAAAGTGCTGTGGCCGTGGTGGCAGCGGTGGTGGTGACGGTGGCAATGACAGTTGTGGCAGCAACCCTGGAGGCCTCTGCCTGGGGGGGGCACCATCAGAGGAAAGTAGCAGTGGACTAAAACTGGCTGGAGAGTGCAGCAAAATCTGATCCCCCACGAAGGAGAGTGAGGGACTGGCAGCCATCTTGGGACTGGAACCACTCCTAATTGGGCATGCTCCCGCAGAAATCACTCTGACCAAGCCCTGGAGGGTCCTGGCAGGTGACCGGCTCAGCCTGGAGACTAGGGCTCTGTGCATGCCCTAGGGATGATAGTGGAAGTTCTATGGACAACCAGCCCAGGTTCCCAGGCAGCGGCCTCACCCCCACGCACTGTGCTGGATATTGGGGGAGCTGGGATTGGCTGGGGAAAGGCAGTGTACAGCGCTGTAACAGCGCACCCAGTGGTAATCACCAGATATCCACAATCAGCACTGGCTCACTCCAGAGAAATTACAAGACCCCTGGTACACACTTGTCCAGAACAATCCAGAAATATGACAAGACAAAGAAGAACAAGGCAGGCTCTAGCCTCCAATCCAAGCAGAACAAATCCAGGAGAATCAAACACAGAAGAGGTCAGGAGTCCCAAAACTAAAGTCTCTGAGGTGATGACAACTGAAGTAAAGAAACAACTTCATGAAGCTATAAAAGAAATTAGAGCAGAAATACTAATTCAACTAAAAGAAGAAATGAAAAACATAAAAAAAGAATTGCTAGGCATCTCTAAAGGAGACATAGATGAAAAAATGGAGCATAGGAAAATGAGGGAAACCTGGAATGACCAATACAAAAAAGATTTAGGATACATGAAACAGATTCAAAGAGACTACCAGGAAATCAAAAACTCCAATGAAAGTTGGCAAAACCACCTGAAGAAAACTAAAGATAGACTTTCAAACCTTGAACACAGGTTTGAAGATTATGATTGAGAAAGGAAAGATCTCTTAAAAATAACAAGAAACCTGAAAGTAACAATATAACGACTGCAAGACAACATAAAGAAATATAATTCAAGAATAAAAAGTGTGAGTGAAAAAGCAGGGGTCAATACAAATCAAATTAAAAGCCTATTTACAGAAATAATTTCAGAAAACTTTCCAAGCATGGGAACAGGAAGTGACTTTCAGATAAGTGAAGCACATAGAACTCCGGCTAAACATAACCAAAATATACCTACACCCAGACGTATAATAATCAAGATCTCAGAAATTCAACACAAAAGCAGAATATTAAAAGCTATTAGAGAACAAAAAAAACAGATCACCTACAAAGGCAAACCCATTAGAATCATGATAGACTTCTCAACACAAACCATCAAGTCAAGAAGAGTTTGGAGTGAAGTATTTCAAATCCTGAAAGAAAACAACTTCCAACCCAGATTGATGTACCCTGCAAAATTATCTTTCAAAATCAAAGGATAAACAAGATACTTCCATGACAAAGAACAACTAAAGGAATTTATGACAACCAAGCCAACCCTACAAAGAATACTGAAGGACATTTTTAGAGAGAGATAAAAAAAAAGTCTACAGCTCCAGAAACAGTGGCAGAGGGATATCACCAAGTGGGGCAGACAATTGAGTAATCCTTCTTTGGGATTTGAGTCCAGTATTGTTTTCAATGAGCTGTTTAGTTTAATCTTATTCTACCTTGACCTGCCTAATTTTATTATATATGATGACATAGACAGCTATTTTAAAGATAACAAAATATATTAGGGTAGCCTTTATTGATATTTGATCACCTTGTTTTGAAACCTGGTATTGCTTTCATTGTTCTGTTTTGAGTGATTTTAACCTATTTTGGTTTGTTTGATTGTAATTTAACAGATGATATAGGCAACTGCTTAGAAGATAATATGAGTTATTATAGAAATCAACGTTGTATTACTATGTATTGCTTCCATTGTTTTATTTGTTATTGGTTTTATTCAGTACTATTTTGTTTGATTATATTAGGCCCGATGGTATGGGCAGTTATTTTGAAGACAATAAGAGGTATTACAAGGGGAAAGGAGGAAGGAAGGAAGGAAAAAGAAAAAAGACGTATGTTTAAATGAGGTATACATAAAATGGTTAGAATGACTATACTACTAAATGCATTAACTGGTGACAGAGAACACTTGATACTCATATGATTAGATCAATTTTACATGTCTATATCTGTCAATCTGAGCAACCCCTTTGAAGGTAATGATATACAATGTTACAACCACTGTAAAATTCCAATCATCTCAGTTTGTAAACCTTTAATGTTACAGTATCGGATATGTTGTTGTTGTTGTTTGTTGGTCCCTTTAGCTTTTTGTTTCTCTTTTCTGTGACCATTGTTTTATTTTTTATTGGTTTTATTCTGAGCTATTTTATTTGATTATATTAAGCCTGATGATATGGGCAGCTATTTAATGACAACAAGAGATATTCTAAGGGGAAAGGAGGAAGGAAGGAAGGAAGGAAGGAAGGAAGGAAGGAAGGAAGGAAGGAAGGAAGGAAGGAAGGGAAAAGGGAAAAGACATAAATTTATAAATAGGTATACATACGTAGGACAGTTAAAATGGTTATATTACTAAATGCATTAGCTATTGAAAAAGAACAGTTAATACTCATATGATTAGATCAATTTTACATGTCTATATCTGTTAATTTGAACAACCCCTTTGAAAGTAACGATATGCAATGTTACAACTACAGTCAAATTTCAATCATCTCATTTTGTAAACCTATAATGTTATTGTATCGAATTTGTTGTTGTTTGTCTCTTTTGTTTTTGGTTTCTCTTTTCTGTATCCATTTTCTCTTAAATTAAAAAAAAGTTTTACCACTAATTTGACAAAAATTCTTAATAATCTACTTTCATTAATATTTCTAACATAGGTGTATGAAAATTAAAGTTTTCTATTTTTCAATTTACTATACATCGTTAATAACATACCTTAAATCACAATATTCTAATTTAAAATAAAGATGAACATTCAGGGATGTTAGATCTGTCTTATGCAGATGATAAATTTTTATAGTGAGCATGATCAGCTCTAACTTTTTATTCTGTAAATCAGCCAGAGTCAGGTATGGTGGTACACACCTGTAATCCCAGCACTCCAGAGGATGAGGGAGGAGGATTGCTGTGAGTTGGAAGCCAGCTTGGTTCCATAGTGAGTTCAAAGCCAGCCTGCCTACATAATGACAACGTGTGTCAAAAAGAAAAACAAACTATAAATCACCCAGAACTCAAAGTGACCTCCCAGAAAGAGCAAAGCTGCAAGGTAAATCAGCCTTATAAAGAAAAGTCTTGAAGTGTCCACTTCCCTAAACAGTGGACTATTCTCACCAGGATCAAGCATCCTGCTTTCTAATGTCAAAATAAACCCTCAAGACATTCAGTAGCCAGCTCAACCAGATAAAAATATAAAATGATGTTTAAGTTTTAAAAGGTTTATTTTCCCAGCAATAGTTGACTTTTAGCAGTGTAAAATCTTCAGTCAAAAGAAAAATTTCCATTTGAGAAACAGCAATGTCAGCTAGTGACAGAGTATAATAGTGTGCTTTTTGTACTTTTACTAGAGTTTTATTGCATATAAAACTTCATATTACATCAAAACATGAGTCTGGTCATAATAGAAATTTCAGTAATTATTATCTTATCTGAAATAACGACATTTTCATGTCTTAAGCTCTAGCATCTCTAACAGTAAGTCCTAATTGAAGAAGGATTCTGTAACAAATGAAAAAATTCTTATGTTTTATTTCCTTACTATATTTCAACTTGGAAGTTACCTGTGCATTAGGTTATTTTAAAAGAATATATTAAAAAGAATCTAGTAAGCAATACTTTTTGAACCTGATTCACAAGAGAAAATAAGTTTTTCAAAATAGTAAAACTTATTTTTCATTGCAGAAGTAGAGGCAGAATCTGATTGTTTTTTTCTAGAAATAGATTCGTAAGACACAAGCAAACAACAACAGGAGAATTTCAGAATTAATCCCGCCATTCTCAGACCATGTAAGTTAACAAAATTAAGAGTGTAGAAAGTCTCATGTAATGGGAAAGTTTTAATTTCTAACTAATATAGACAGGTGTAAAACACAGGCTGTAAGAAAAGAAAGATAGTAATATTTTTCCAGTTTAAGGGTCAATACAGAGCCCATAAAATTCTCACCCTTTCCGAGGAAAAAAATTGCATATCCTGAAGAAACTTCAACAAAATCAGCTGAAATAGAACAGACTATAAGGCAAACTGTGAGATGTCTACTGAAACATGGGTTACCTTCATTTCTGGATGCAAGACTAAACGCAATGAACAGTGTCCTTCTTAAAATGGAGCCATATGAATTTTTCTTCATATATGTGCCTCTTTTGGACAAAAGTTTTAGCACCTTAACATGACTTCATCACATTTTCTTTCTCCTAGGACCTGCTGTCAGCTTGCAAATGCTAACAGGCTGAAAGGATGACAGCACAATTGAAGAAAATAACATAGATAAATAATTTCATGGAGCAAAATTAAACTGCTCTGTTCAGATTGTTATGCAAAAGAAAAATCAAGTTCTATCACTTAGCAACTTGTTGTTATCTTCATTACATCCTGACTAACGTAAACCAGTGTTTGCTGTTCACTGAAACAGTCAAAAGTACCATTATCCGTACTCCTGATCATGATTCTTGACCAGTATAGACTTGGAGACTTGGCTCTAATTTGGAATATATATATATATATATATATATATATATATATATATATATATATTTGAACTTAGAAGTTACCTGTACATTACATAATTTTTAAAGAGTACATTAAAAATTACTTAGTAAGCAATGCTTTTTGAAGTTGATTCACAAGGGAGATTAAATGTTTCAAAATGCTAAGAACTTATTTTTTATTGCAGAAATAGAGACAGAATCTGGTGGTTTTGTCTAGAAATAGATTCACAAATCACAGGTTAACAACTACAGGAGACTCAATAAAAAGGTATAGCTAACCAGTAACTCTACCAATACAATCCAACATACTAAAGATACATAAATTCAACAGAAGTAATCAGTTTTCACAATTCACCTTTATATAAAAATTTGGAACTCCCAAGTTACATATGGGGCAGTCAAGTGCCCAACAAAAGAAAGACTTAATAAAAATAACATACCTTTTAAAAAATCATTTAAATGGTTTTCAGTATGCAAATATCTAAACCAGTTCCATTTTAAAGTTTTACTTAGTGTTTGGACAACACTAATAATAAGCACTTCAAAAATTCCCGAGAAGTGTTTTATTTTTAACTTCCTCCATGTCTTTTATTTACCTCCAAATGCCTACCTCTCTTTTAGTAGAGTAAAATCTCTTTAATTATCTAGTTCAAATTAAGTTTTGAGATAATATTTTCAGGCTAAAGAAAACAATTTGAATTTACATGCAAAAAGGAATGATTAATTTCACTGTTTTCCCTGATACAATTTTAAAGAATAGAGTGAGTGAAAAATGACAGGCATTTCCTCACATAAAAAGATTTATTTCAACTACTTTTCAGTTTTGTCTACAATTGGTTGGCTCCACTATAAATAAAATGCAAATCAAATGATAATTTAAAAAAAAACAAGAAGTCAATACATAGAAAAAATAGCCAAAGGGAAACTATTCTTAAGATATAGATGATTAAATCTACATATTAGAATCAGATTGGAAGCAGTTGACATATATTTTCTCTAGAATTCATACAAGGACCTCATCCTTTCCACTGAAATTTAACATTGATTCATTGATACCTAAAATTACTTCTGTTAAAGTGAAAATAATTCAGGATTTTAAACCTCTAAAATGTAGTTTTCCTATCTGTAAAATACAAAAAAAAACCCACCTACATTGAAAACTTCTTTTTGGGTTCAAGAAAATGATATATGCAAATTTTCAACACAAATGCTAGTATACAGAATGAGCTCAATCTGATTTTTTTCTTTTCATTTCAGTCTTACTGTCATAAAAAAGCAATATTCTTCAATGTATTAGTCAACTTTCCTATCACTGGTACACAATACCCAACACATACAAATTAAAGGAGGTAAAGTTTAATTTGGTTTACCATTTCAAAGAATTCAGTCCACAGTTAGCTGCCCCAAAGGCAAGAATATAATAGCAGAAGAAGATGATAGAGCAAAACTGTTAAGTTCATAGCAACTTGAAAATATAGCAGGAGAAAAAAATTTGCTAGAAGGGATTTCTTGGGAAGAAACCAAGGACTTTTCCCAAATGAAATGTTTACACTTTTGTACTCTAGAGTCTTCAGTCTACATGGCCTTGCTGATATTTTAGATCCCCTGAAGACGGTTTTCTTCTTGCCCCTATACAAAGTATTTTGTTTTATTCTATTGTTGCTAATCTCTTCAGAAATCACACCTCCTTTGGCCTCAACTTTTCACATTTTTTTTCTTTTGTGCCAAAACAAATTTTTAAACTTTTGGCTTTGCTTTTTATCCCCCAACTGTCATTATAAATCTGGCTGAAATCAGCCCGCAATACCCATGTTGCAGTTTAAACATTGGGCTGCCTTAAAATTTCCTCTACCAAATAATTCAGTCCATCACTCTTAATCTCAGTCTCCTGCAAATTTCCAGGACAGATGCAGGATGTTGAAAAACTTTCATACAGTGTAACACACATGGCCCCTGTCCCAACTGTCAGTGGAGCTCTCATGCCCAACTAAAACCTCCTGAGCCTTACCTTTACTGCCCTACACTCCTAACAGCATTCTAGTCTTCTGAGCTTGGGTCAGAATTTAGAGTCATGCATCAGGCTTTGCCTATAGCAGTCTAGGACTTTTCTAGCCTACATTTTCAAAACTTTCCAAATTCATCCAGCAAAACTGGCTCCAAAGGTTTCTAAACCACGTGGTCAAGTATAAACATAGTAGTGGCCTCAACACTCTGGTAATGCTAATTTTATGTATTTGTATACCTGTTGCTGTACACAATATCCAACACACCACAATCTAAAAAGAGAGAGGATTAATTTAGCTCACCAGCTCAGGGGATTCACTCTGTAAGAAACAAAGCCTTCTCTATCAAAAGATATAAATAAGAATACCTCCGTTTTAAAATCTAGTCCACCCTAAACTGCCTTTCCTACCCCTTACACCAGAGTTATGGGAAAAGTCTGCTCATCTTAGATTCCAGGAACAAATCAGATCACCAAAGATAACTTATCAACAGCCAAGGACTTTCAGTTTTGCATACCTCAAGTCTCCCCTCCCCTAGCGACCCTGCCTAGCAACCCTTCAGTCCCTCCCCTCGTGTGGCTTAAACTATCCAATTAGGATACATTGTGAACCTTCAAACCAGCTAATAGTAACTATGTCAACTGTTTCTCATATATTAGCAAATAAAAGAGCCTGAAGTTGTATCTCTGGATACTTGTTACCTCATACTAGAATGAGGTCATGCCCCTCGAAAGGAGTAAAAAGACTTAAAATTTTTGATGTGTGAATGCTTTTTATTTGTACTGACCTATTGAGTCTGGTGACGTATTTCCAACAATTTCATGGTCATCTAGCTCTGAGGCACAAGCATCATGGAAGAAAGGCATGCTGGAACAAAGACATTTAGTTCATGGTGATCAGGACACAAAGCCAAAGAGGGGCAGAAAGAAAAGGGTGAAGGACCAGTTATAAAACCTAAGATCATACTTCCATGACCCAGCCAGATACATCCAGATGTGTGCTACACCAGTTACCTGGTGCTGATCCCAAAGCCAATCAAATCTTATCAGTCAGTCATATTCAGGAACTTTCTTTTAAATTCAGCAAAAGACAATATGTAATTATTATGATTGTTTTGGCATCTTTCCATCATTATAATAATAACTAACATATGAAGCATTCTTACAACTTTATACTGCAATCTTTAAAATGTTTTACAGATGCAAAAACTAAAAATTTAGATTAAAAATAGTCCCATGTTGCACAGCTACCCAGTTGAAGACCTGGAGTTTTCAGAGAGTAATCCAGCTATAGTACCCTTGGTTTCTCCACTTTATTTTATAATAATTTGCCTAAAAATAAAATTTCACAGTCTTATTTTTATGTTTACTACTTGGTATGTCTACTACTTAGTACTTAAGAATATTTACCTTGGACCTGTATTTTACAATTACAGTATTGGACATAACTGTTATGGTTTGTGTCTAGGTGGCCCCCCAAGCCTCATGCAGTCACGGAGGTCACTGAATCTAGCATTTGTGATTGGTTTGTTGTCTAGCACTAGGATTAGCAGTGTGATAGCTGTACCCACCCAGGGACGGAGCTGGCATACAATGTAAGGGTGGGAAGGAGACGTGCTTTCCCTCTTTTGCCCTTTAGCTCTTGTTGTATGAGGTTGCCATGAACAGCTGCCCCTTGGCCACACCACCCTGCTTTGGGGCCAGCTGAATACAGACTGAAACCTCCAAAAAACTCTAAGCTAAATAAACCTTTCCTTGCTTCACTTTGGGCATCAGGTATTTTGTCTCAACAATGAGACAAAAGTAACTAACACAATAACCTTCTATTCAAAACTATTTTCACATAATTATGTTATTGGCCTTTGTATGTTTATCAATAATGCCATAGTTAATCTGAGTCAACTTTACTATCATAAGTCTAATGAAAGTATACCTGAGAAGCCGGGTATGGTGGTGCACGCCTTTAATCCCAGCACTCAGGAGGCTGAGGTAGGTGAAGCGTTGTGAGTTTGAGGCTGGCTTGGGCTACAAGGTGAGCCAGGCCAGCCAGAACTACATAGTATGACCCTGCCTCAAAAAAAAAATAGGGCCAGGATCTTGGCTCAGTGGCTTAAGCACCTGACTGGCAGACATGAGGTTGTGAGTTTGACTCCTGGTACTGGGGAAAAAAAAGTATACCTTAGGAACTATGGAATTTTGATCTGCTCATAGTTGTTTTTTTCTTAATCTTCAAGTTTAAATTGGGCATGACCCCTTAGCCATTTAGGATACATTAAACAGTGCGCATTTAAATACGTTAGTACTCTACCTGGCTCATCATTTTACAAAATTAACTATTTAAATTATGGTTCTTTATAATTATCTCCAATTTTTCTGAATTCAGCTTGGGGACTTTTTCATTACAATTTTGTAGAGTTGGAAGTCATTCAAGGAAAATATTATATTCATGGTTAGCAACATTACTTATTGAATAGAACATAAGACTTAAACTAAAGTGGAACAGACTTTAAGTTGTGTTATTTTTTAATTTAGCATTTTCAATATTGTCATTCTTTTGTTTTCTATATTCCACTGTTCATTTTGAGAAGATAGATAACACTTTCATTTGCTTTATTTGCTCTTTTAAATATAATATACATTTTGTTCTGACTAATTTTACGGTTTTCTTTTGTTGTTTACATTTTAGAAGTTTTAGCAGGGTGCTCTTAAGTGTAGTTTTCATTGTATTTATTTTATTTGAGGTTGTTACCAATTTCTGTGTTTATACTTTTAATCAATTTTAGAATTTTTTCTTACTGTCTCTTCATTTTTCTCCTTCATCTTCTTTTTAATCTTTCTACTCCAGGAAGGGTCCACAACACTAGCATGAATCCTTTTAACAGGCTTCTAATTTTTCTCCATGCCTCTAGTCTTAAAAGTACATTCTTAAGTGATCATATAACTTTCACAATTAAAACAACCAGAGTCTGTAAGATAAGTTTTAATATCCTTAGCAGAGTACATGTACAAGGTAATCTATGATATTATACCTAGCTGATACTCAGTGATGTGTCCTGCTATTACTAGATTTAACATTTCAAACTTTAAATGCCTGTTTCTGTTTGTAACCCATCCATCTCCTAAATCATACTGGGATCCCTGATATATTATTATTTCTTATCTTTCTTATACTACTACTAAACTAAAAACATAAATCTGTGAAAATAAAGTTAACATTTAAGAAGAATGTGATCAAGAGGGATTGAATTGGGAAGAAATAAAAGCAAGTTATATTATGTATGGGTACAAATTCTCTATGATGAATGTGATCATTATGAATATCTAAAATGTACCAATAAGATCTGATTTAAAAAGAGACATTAGCACAAATGAAATATATCAACAGAATTCTAGAAGCAGGAAGATGCTGAACAAATAATAAACCAAATGGAATTCAAAGTAAAGTTCTAGAAAATAAAGTCAGGGAACTCTCTTCAGCAGTCAAACAAATCAGAGATGCTGAAGCACTCCTATATTCACAGCTATGTTAAGATGATGCATAAGGACCATGAGTTCAAGGCCAGACTTGTAGGAAAAAGTACAGCAGTCCAACATTTGAATAATATAGTCAAGACACAGTAAACACAGAAAATAGAGGAAAAAAAATCAATGGTAAGTGCATAGGAACAAATTCCTCACAGTTAGGACATACGTTTTTCTGCGGTACTGGCGATCAAACTCACAACCTTGTGCCTGCCAGGCAGGCACTTAAGCCACTGAGCCAAACTCCCAGCCCTATTTTTTTTTTTTTTTGAGACAGGGTCACACTATGTAGTTCAGGCCGGCCTTGCTCACACTGTTGCCCAAGCCGACCTCAAACTCACAACTCTCCACCTACCTCAGCCTCCCGGGTGCTGGAATTAAAGGCATGCACCATCATGCCTGGTTAGGACATATGTTTTTAAAGTGAAAAATATCAATTGGAAAAGTAAGAATAAAGGCTCAGACCTAGAGATGATTATAAAATCTTCCAAAATAGAATACCATAAAATAAATGAGAATAAATTAGCATAAATTTATCACCAACATTGAATGCTTGGAAAACAGATTTATACCTTCAGGTTGAATGACAAACTCAGTACAAACACACACATGCACACACACACAATGAGAAGAGAATAGTCACCTGCTAATATGATAAATATTTACCACACATCCTCTATTTAAAAGTTATTTTATCATCTTCACTAGAGAAATAAAGGACAAAACAAAAAAGAAAATAAGGAACAGTATAAAGTAGTGGAGGAGAGATACACTTCAGCAATGGATCCCACCTAGGAAAGCAATAAAGGATGTTCTTCAGATCAAGTTGTACAAAAATCTCAGAGAGTAATTGATTCAGATTAGAATAAGAGGACTAAGGATGCCAGAAGTCTTCTGAGAGAAGGGCTTAGTGTGAGGGTATATGGGGTATATGTGGAAATACAATAAAGTACATATTAGCACTTTAAAACATAAAAGATGACTTAAGTGATGACACAAGGAAAATAAAGAAAATTATTTTACAAAAACCATGATTAAAATGTAGATAAAACAAACTTTTGGCGTGATGTTAAGCAATTATTCAAAGAAAAAGAATCTATTCCATCATAGCATATTACATGACCCAGAAAAGTAACAAACGTATAAGTTTTTTGAGTTAATGTATGGAGAAAGAATGAAGGATTTGATTGTTGTTTCATATCAAATTACAAATGGTAATAGTCTTAAAAAATAAGAAGGTTAACACCTTGTGGCCATAAAACATCATGGAGTTACAAAGTGGCAAATTGTACAGATGACAGGCTCATACCATAATAATGTATCAGGATGTGTTTAGAATAACAAAAGCAACCTGTTGAACTAATAAAATGATAAACAACTCTAGGATATTCAAAGATAATACAATTATTTGGTGAAGTATTATGGTGGAACCACCAAAATAATGCAAACAAAAATATTTAAGACAATTTACTTCTTGGAAGCAAGACAGTCATTGAAGAGAAATCATTCTGTTAGTTTTAACACTAGCTCTCCTATGTAATTTGATTGTTGCAGTTTCATATATTAAATTAATTTTTAAAATAACCTTTGAAGTCAGAGCTTAAATCACATATCTTCCAGAAAGTCTTTTTCAAAATCTGACCAGAGGAAATTTTCTCCATGCTTCTATAGTACCATCATACCTCTGAAAGTCACTGACTCTTGATATATGAATGATTATGTGTTCATCTCTTCCACCAAACTCAATACCATACCAGTGAAGTAGGGTCTAAATTTTATGCATCCATTTACTCTTGCCACCTGGTATAATATCTGGTGCAAAATGGGTAGTAATTATATATTCAGTTGATGAGTAAATAACCATATAGGCAATCTACATTAAAATTAATGTAATTCCTTTTATATAAATTAATATAGACAATGAAATATCTAACATCTTCCTTACTTCATAGTATATGTTAACTTCCTAATAAGAGTGGGATTATGTTTATTTTTATTTGTAATATTTTGGTACCAGGGATCAAACTCACAACCTCACACCTACCAGGCAGGTGTTTATGCCACTGAGCTAAATCCTTCACCCTATTTTTTGAAACAAGGTCTCACCATGCAGTTCAGGCTGGCCTTGAACTCACTTTGTAGCCCAGGATGATCTTGAACTCACAATGATCCTCCTGCCTCAGCCTCTCAAGTGCAGGGATTAAAGGCATGCACCACCACGCCCAGCAAAGTGGGGTAATGGAAAGTTACATCATTTTCAAACCACCAAAAATGTGTTACACATTACAAGGATTTTTGAACCATAATGTAATATTCAAAATTCTTCATAACTAGAATTTAAGCATAAATAAAATACTGTGTTCAAAAATGTTAATATCCCTTACTAACTCACAGTATGACATGATCAGTCTTAATTTGGTATTATTTCACAGAAATGTTACAATTACAAATGAGTCCACAATGATCAGTAAAAGTTAAAGGGCAAAATTAATTAATGGAAATAATAAAGGGCAAACTATGAATATGATGACACATAGAAAAACCTTCAGATGTAGAGAGGCACTGCAATTTTGAGACGATCCATGTTGATTCACAGGAAAAGAGAAAGAAATATCTGTGAATAAAGTTGAATTTCAATACACTAAATTGTATGGCAGCATAAAAATAATTACCAAAACTGATAACCTTAAGAAAGTCTCATTTAGATGTGAAACTTCTGACAGACTTAACAATGACCAATTACATTACAATAAGCTATGAAGAAAATGTGCAACAGCTGCATTAGAACTATACCTTTCAAGCTGATTTCTAGATTTCTACCAAAACCTATTAAGAAAATCATATGACTCACTTTTATTGAAATGCATGAAAAGTTTCAAATACTGTATCATGTAGATACAATTTTAAGTTGAAAACATTTTCTGGTAAACGTTATCTTGAATATTTAAGGAGCAGTATATTATTAAAAAATTAATTCAACATACTTGAAGAATATATGGAATTTAAAATCAACAGAGGAGTCAATGACAACAAATATGCTTATCTTTTGGAAAGTTATACACTTTCAAAATCTCAACAAAAAAATATTCTGAAATAAAATTAGAATCTTACATTTGGCACTTACAATTCTCCATCATTTATATTTCACTGGTTTTGTTGTTGTTGCTGTTTGTTTCTGTTTTTCTTTTGTTTATTTGAGACAGAGTTTCACTATGTACTCCAGCTTGTCTTCAACTCACTATGTAGCCTAGGCTAACCTCAAACTTCTGGCGATCCTCCTACCTCAGACTCCCAAGAGCAGGGATTACAGGGGTGCACCACCATTCCCCACTACATTTCACTTGTTCTTGAGAATAAAGTTTAGAAGTAGACTTGACAGCTGTTAACTGCATTCTTTTTGGATGATTTATTGCTATATTGCACTAGCTGTTCTCAAACTCCTCGACTCAAGTGATTCTCCTGACTCAGCCTCCTGAGTAGGTGGGACAATGGGCACATATCACAGTGCCTCATGTAAGCTTTATTTTGTGTAGAAGACACACAAAAACTTGTGATATTTCTAGGTAAATTGATGCAACTTGAGACCATACTCTTAAGTGAAATAAATCCGACAGACGTGTAAATAACATATTGTCTCCCTGGTGACAGAAACTGAAAGAGTAAATAAGGATCAAAATGTACAATACGTATTGTGAAATAAGAAAAAATTGTTCAAAAGGTAAGAACTAGGGAGGAGGAAGGGGAAAACGAAGGGAGAGAAAAGAAAAAAATGATAAAAGAAGGATAAAAAGGCAACAAAGCTTTGTAAATGATGGAGAGAGGTTGGAGGGAGGGAAGGGGATTGGGAAAAAAGAGAAATGAAGATATATCATCTACAGGTACAGATTATCCATGATGAATGTGATCATTATGTATACCTAAATTGTACCAATAAATTTGTGTGTGTGTGTGTGTGTGTGTGTGTGTGTGTGTGTGGCACTGGAGATCGAACTCACAACCTTGCGCCTGCCAGACAGGCGCTGAAGTCACTCAGCCAAACTTCCGGCTGTACCAATGAACTTAATTAGAAAATAAAATTACAAAAATATTTTTTTAAAAAAGAAGGTACATGAGAGAGATGTTGGATTGGGAAGTTCAGCATTAGTTACTGAACAGAAGAACGAAGTTGCAGGGTTTGGGTTTTCTATCTTTCTAACAAATACTGGTCCTCAGGCTTTTCAGTTATGGGAGTATGCATAGATTGTCAGGGATCAATTAGGAGGCATTCTGTAAAATCTTTAAATCTGTGATGAGCTATATCAAAACTAAATAAGTTTTAAAGTTTCTTCCACCATGTCATCCCAAGAAATGACTCAGCACAAGTAAAGTAAATATAAGAAATGACAGAAGCCTCATGTGAAGCCTATAGAAGAAAGACTGTATTACTGGCCCATAAAGAAATTAGGAGTGATAATGAATTCTAGACATTAGGAAAGAAATCCAAGAAATATCTGTTTTTATGAACCATGAGGTGTATTCAAAAGATAAGGTGAACATTTAAAAATTTTAACTGCGTTTGATACAGGACGTGTTACCATTAATCCTCCTCAGAATATTCCCTCTTGCTTCTGACACACTTTAGTCATTCTTTGTGCATTCTGAAGCAGTTCTGAAAGTCCTCTTTTGTGAATGATTCCAGTCACATTGTCATGATGCCTCAATGTCCTGAATTGATTCATATGTTCATTTTTCCTTGTCATTTTGACTTTGGGAAAAAGTCAAAATAACCAGAAGCCACCTGGTACCACATCCAGTGAAGAAGGTGAGTGAAGACACATTCTCATGCTTTCATGAGCCTGCCTTTCTGCTGGTTAGCACTCAGCAGCAGCATTCAACCTATTTTTTTAATTAAAACTTGTAAAGATGTTCATAAAAGAGGACCTCCAGATCTGCCACAGACAGTGGCCAGAATTATGAGATAAGTGTGCTCAAAGGAAAGGGGAAGTATTTTGAAGGAGTTTGTGTTTTTACAGCAAGAAATTTTTTGAAAATTTAAACATTCCCCATATTTTTTGCCAGTCCTTGTGCATAGGTTTAGAATGACTTGTTTGAACAATTTGAGAGAGCACAAATGTAATTCTGAGTTTCTTTAAAATCTAACAATTGTATTTATTTCATTCAGTCAGAGCTGTACCTCTTCAAAGGAGTAAACAGCCATGAGTTATCATTTAAGGACAGAGATTCATTCTGAAAAATGCATTACCAAGTGATTGCATCATTGTGTGACCATCATAGTGTACTCACACAAACCTAGATGGCAAAGCCTAGGCTGTATGGATAGCCTATGTCTTCTAGGCAATAAAACAGTATAGCATGTTACCTTATTGAATAGTGTAGGTAATTAAAATGCAATGGTATCTATGTATCTAAACATAGAAAAGGCATGATAAAAACGTGGTATAAAAGATAGAACAAAGAACATCTGTACAGGCAACTTACCAAGAACAGAGCTTGCAAGGCTGGGAGTTGCTCTGAATATTCCAGGGGGAAGGTAGTGAGTGAACGTGGAGGCTGAATATGTTACTGCACATTACTGTAGACTGCACAGTCATTGTAATTGGGCTACACTCAATTTTTTTAGTGAACTTAGCTCACTGTATTTTTTTTTTACTTATAAATTTTTTAGCATTTTTAACTACTTGGCTTTTATAAGAACATTTAGTCTAAAAGCAACACATTCAATAGGAACACACATAAGTTTTGATTTACAATCTTCAAGTTTTTGTTTATTTATTTTTAAATTGTTTTGTTATAAAGTAAGACACAAAGATACATACTAGCCTGGCACTTCAGAGATTCAGGATCAATCGTATCACTGTCTTGCCAGTTGTATCCCACTGAGTCTTCATTGGCAGAAACTCACAAGGTGCTGTCACTTGCTGGGATGACAACACCTTCCTCTGGAATTTAGGAGGAAGTATTTGCCTGAGGCTGTTCTTCAACAGGCATCATTTTTTCTCAGAAATATATCCAAAGTGGTTTGCTAGATTTGTTTGTTTTCTCATCATAGACTTGCTTGTAAGCAGGTAATGCACCATATACGTTTCTCCTTATTAAATTTTTTGTCACTGGGATTCATGTTTTCAAATTTGAAGGAGATTGGTGAGGCCTGTGAAGGTTTCTGATAAACCCTGAACTGTGAATTTTCTTGAGTATTCTTTTCCTTCTCCTGCAGTTTCCTGTTTTCTTGCTTTTTTTCACTGTGCATTCATTAGGTGATGGGAATGTTTCACTGTCATTATAATCTCATGGAAACACTGTCATATATCCAGTTCTTTGGTGAACAAAGCACCATTTTGTGGCAAATGAATACATTTTACTTTTACCTGAAAATATTTTATCTCAACCAAGATCCTAAAACTATTAGATTAAAACAAAACAACATCAATAGTTCTGATTGTAAGCTAATTAGTATCCTGATACAAAAAGTTCAGGTAGATTCATGTAACACATGCCAGCCAGGCAGAAATTTTAATAGTATTTTTTTTATCACTGTGGGCTTTAATAACACTTCAGACCCATGAATGCATTCCAAAATCATAAGTGCCTATTTCACACATGGTAAACAATAAAAACAGATGCTCCTTTGTATCTAGGGGATAATTTATAATAGAAAAAAATCACTGAAGAAAAAGTGTGTTCATAGGGTAAGAGCCTTGTTGGTAGCATTTTGTTAAAAAAAAAAATCAGAACTTCTTGCCAAAACAATCAAGTTTCATAGTGAAAACTTGTACCTCCCCTAACATTTCAGGAGACAGTTTCTGAAGAAAGTCACATATCAATTGAAAGGTAGATAATGTGACTGCCACACTATAGACACTTGACACACACGGTGTGAATTCAATAGAACAGCAGTAGCCATGAAAAGTCAGAATGAACTGTTTAAAGGTTTAGAACTGAAAGCAGAGTGGAAAAGCAAAGGCGATAGACCAGCAGAACAATGTTTTTTTGGTACACAAAGAATACAGAAACTACATGGTAAGTATGTGCTCTGGAGAAAAGGTGAAAGGATAAAGCATGATGTAAAGGTAATGGAGTAACCTCCCAGCCCTAGTGTATAAAGACCTGGGTATGACAGCTTTCTTTAACATCTACCAGGTGTATGATCTTGCTCAGGTGATTTAGATCATGGCTTCAGTTTTCTTCTCTGTAGGCTTGGATAAAAGAAGATAAAAAAAGAATGGTAAAACTATTTATTTCATAGGTGTCATAAGTGTTACAAGGTAATTAGCACAGTGATTTTAGTACAAGCAACTCTTATTATAGCAAAAATCACTAAGCCTCTCATAACTTAAACAGAAAGTTAGGACATAGGACATAACAAACCCAGAAAAAGGACAAAATACTGACTCAGTCAGCCCTAACTAAAGGAAATGGTCATCTGGCATTGCTTAAAGTCACACAACAGGGAACCAAACTGCCTTACGCCCTGACTTACCAGGGAATTTACAGCAGGTAACTTAATCTATCTGTGCCCTAGTTTCCTCATCTGTAAAATAAAAAACTAGAAAAGACCATGTTGTGCATTATCTATGGCAATAACATGCCAAGGAAAGGGAGAAGGCCTCTCAGAGCTAAGGATGACCTCAACCAAGAGCCACCATAGTAAGAAAACGAGAACCTCAACATTACAGTCATGAGGAACTGAGTTATTCTAACAACCTGAATGAATATGAAGAAGACTTTGAGCTCCAGATAAGCACTAGAGTTCAGGTAACACCTTGATTTCAACATCAAAAAGCATTGAGCAGAAGTCTCAGAAAGGTTGTGCTTGGACTCTTTATTTGACTCACAGAAACTGTAAAGTAATAAATTTCTGTTGTTTTAAGGTATTAAATAGGTATTAGTATGTTAAACAGCAATAGAAAACTAATACATTCAGTAGTATCTCTTGACTAACCCACCTGATATGGTATTATTTTTGGCACTAACAACTTCTTTATCCTCCTCCAATAGATTTTTCATGAAACTAATTTATTTTGTTTATTGTCTCTCCTAAAATGGAGTGTAAACTCCATAAGGGCAAATATTTCCACCTGTCTTATTCATTATTCACTTCACTGCAGTTCCTAGGGTAGTAGAAGTTTACCAAATATTTGCTGGATCAGTAAATATACCTATTACTAGATATATGATTAAAAGATATAGTAATATTACATTCAGAATAATCAAATTAATTTACAAAGCTATTCAAAATCTTAGCTAAATTTGAAATTTTAGTTAATAAAAGTTAACATGTAAATGATTTCTCCATATGTGTTTTAGCTTTCCATCACTGTGACAAAATATCTAACAAAAAGAAACTTAAAAAAGAAAAGTTTAATAGTAAATGAAGCCGGGCGTAGTGGTGCATGCCTTTAATCCCAGCACTCGGGAGGCTGAGGTAGGTGGAGTGTTGTGAGTTCAAGGCCGGCTTGGGCTACAATGTGAGTGCAAGGCTGGCCTGAGCTACATAGTGCGACCCTGCCTCAAAAAACCAGGGCCGGGAGTTTGGCTCAGTGGCTCTAGCACCTCTCTGGCAGGTGTGAGGTTGTGAGTTCAAGCCCCAGTGCCGCAAAAAAAAAAAAAATAGTAAATGAAGAAGTTAAACCATCAATATTCATGGATGAGATGATGCTTTATATGGAAGACCCAAAAAACTTCACCAGAAGACTTCTAGATTTAATAATATAATTCAGTACCATAGCTGGATACAATGTCAACACTCGAAAATGAACAGCATTCCTGTACACAATTAAAAACTTAATGAGAGAGAAACTAGGGAACAACACCTTTCAGAATAGCATCCAAAAAATAAAGAAAAGAGATTGTTCAGTGGAACGGCAGGCACAGCGGGTCCTAGAGGTTGTGGGCCTGCCCAGCTAGGATCAAGGCCCCAGCACTGTAGGCCTGGGACTCACCCAGGCTTGCCTGGCAATCCAGAGGCTCTGAACTCCTTGCAGCCAGACTCAGGGTCTGGGTGGTGCCACACTCCAGGGTATGCTCCGCCTAGCTTCCTGGGTCCAGGAGGTCTTGACCCCCACTCAGTAAGGTGGAGGCTCCACCAGCACATGCCAGGAGTGTGCCCTCACTAGCTGCACACAGGATCCAGCTCTACCTGTTCCCACGACTCAGAGCAAGCCACCAGGGGAACACCTGAACAACCTCACAGGACACAGAGGTACTGAGCCCAGCCCAGGCTAGGACCCCAGAGCTGCTCATCAGGGACTGGCCAATGTAGCTGCAAGGCTTTGGAGAGATTAGGCTTTGCCTATCAGAGCGCAGGGCGTGCATGAGCTCCATTGTTCAGTGGAGTGGCCAGCATGGTGAGTCTAGAGGTTGCAGGCCCACCCAGCCAGGAGCAAGGCCCCAGCACTGTAGGCCTGGGACTCGCCCAGACTTGCCTGGCACTCCAGAGGCTCTGAACTCCTTGCAGCCAGACTCAGGTTCAGGGTGGCACCACACTCCGGGGTATGCTCCGCCTAGATGCCTGGGTCCGGGAGGCCTTGGCCCCCATTCAGTAAGGCGGAGGCTTCAGCAGCACACTCCGGCAGTGCACCCTCAATAGCTGTGCACAGGATCCAGCTCTACCCGGTCCCACGACTCAGCATAACCCACCAGGGGAACACGCAGTCAACCTCGCAGGACACAGAGCCACACAGGTCCCAGAATAAAATGACAAAGTGAAAGACCAATCCCCCAGTCCACTGAAAACAAACCCAAGAGACACTAAAATACAAGACACTGGGAGTCACACAACTGAACTTTCTGAAATGATAAAAAATGCAGTAAAGAAAAAGCTCAATGAAGCTATAGAAAACTTCAAATCAGAAATAATCTCTCAGCTAAAAAATGAAATGACAACCATTATTAAAGAAAGGTCGTGTGTATCTAAAGAAGAGCAAGATAAAAAAATAGAAGAACTTAAGAAAATGATCGAAACTTTGAATGAACAATATAACACACAAACAGAATGCATGAAACAGATTCAAAGGGAAATGCAGGAAATGAAAAGCTCCATGGAAAGTTTGAAAAACTGCTTGAATGAAGCTGAAGATAGAATCTAAGATCTTGAAGACAGCATGCGAGCTTATGTCCACCAAAGAAAAGATCTCTTAAAAATAGTAAGGAACCAAGAAACAACAATTCAACAACTGCAAGACAATATCAAGAGAAATAACATAAGATTAATAGGCATAAATGAAAAAGCAGGGATCAATACTAATGACCTACAAAGACTATTCACAGAAATAATAGCAGAAAACTTTCCAAACATGGGAAGAGAACCTGAAATACAGGTAACTGAGGCATACAGAATCCCAGTTAGCCATAACCAAAATAAATCTTGACCCAGACATATATTAATAAGGGTACCAGAAATACAGAACAAGAAAAAAATACTAAAACCTGCCAGAGAAAAGAAACAGATCACCTATGAAAGAAAGCCTATCAGAATCACGGCAGACTTCTCAACACAAACCTTTAAGTTAAGAAGAACTTGCAGTGAAGCATTTCAAATGCTGAAAGAAAACAGTTTTCAACCCAGATTGATGTACCCTGCAAAACTATCCTTAAAAATTGATGGAGAAATGAGATACTTCCATGACAAAGAACAACTGAAGAAATTTATGGCCACCAAACCAACACTACAAAGAGTACTGAAAGACACTCTAGAAAGAGATAAAGATAGCCACAATCTTAAGAACAACAACCAAAGGAACCCACTAAGCAGGGCAAATAACTAAACAGAAAATGTAGAAAACCAACAACAGAAAGATAACATGACAGGGATGAACGAGTACGTATCAGTCATATCAATCAATGTAAATGGTCTCAGCTCACCAATAAAAAGAAACAGACTAGCAGAGTGGGTTAAGAAACAAAATTCAACAACATGCTGTGAGCAAGAAACACATTTCACTCAAAAGGAAATTCACAGACTAAACATCAAAACCTGGAAAACAATACTAGATGCAATAGGAACCCAGAAAAAAACAGGGATAGCTATTATGTTTTCAGGCAATATGAACTTCAAACCAAAAATGATCAAAAGAGATAAACAAGGTCACTACATACTTGTTAGGGGAAAACTTCAAGAGGAAGAGATTAAAATCATAAATATATATGCCCCGAATATGGGAGCACCCAACTATGACAGATGATTCTTAATAGACATGAAAAACCAATTAAACAATAATACAGTTATAACAGGGGACTTTAGCACCCCACTGTCACAGAGAGACAGATCAACCAAACAAAAAATCAGCAAAGAAATAACAGAACTGAATCAAACTTGTGAACTAATGGACCTAGTAGATGTGTACCGAGTATTACACCCATCAACATCAGAATGCACATTCTTCTCAGCTGCACATGGGTCATTCTCTAAACCAGGTCATATAATGGTCCACAAAACATGCTGAAGTAAATGCAAAGGAACTGAAATAATTCCATGCATATTATCTGACCATAGTGCAGTAAAATTGGAAATGAATGACAAAAAACTACATTAACTGCATAAACACATGGAAATTAAATAATATTCTCCTAAATAACCAATGGGTCACAGAAGAAGTCAAAGAAGAAATTAAACAATATCTACAATTGAATGAAAATTCAAATACAAATTACTGGAACCTGTGGGATGCAATGAAAGCAGTCCTCACAGGGAAATTTATAGCACTAAACTCTCATATCAGAAATATGGAAAGAACACACATAAACAACCTCATGCTGCACCTCAAACTTCTAGAAAAAGAAGAGCAAGGCAAGTCCAAAGCCCAAAGAAGGGAGGAAACTAATAAGATTAGAACAGAAATTAATGCAATTGAAACTAAAAAAAAACAATACAAAGAATTAATGAATTGAAGAGTTGGTTCTTTGAAAGAGTTAATAAAACTGATAAACCCCTAGCCAACCTTATCAAAAAGAGGCAAGAAAAAAATTCAGATTCATGCAATAAGAAATGAAAAGGGTACAATCACTATAGATCCTGTGGAAATACAGCGGATCATCAAAACCTACTTCAAAAACCATTACTCACATAGATTTGATAACACAGAAGAACTGGACAGATTCCTAGAAACATATGAATTACCAAAGCTGAATCAAGAAGACGTAAAGCTGCTAAATAACCCAATTTCAGCTAATCAAATTGAAAATATAATTAGGATCCTACCAACAAGGAAAAGTCTGGGCCCTGATGGATTCACTGATGAATTCTACAAGAAATTTAGGGAAGACTTAATGCCAACACTCCTCAAACTCTTCAATGAAATCGAAAGGGAAGTAAGTCTCCCTAACTCATTCCTGGAAACAAGTCTTACCCTAATACCAAAACCAGAGAAAGACCCAACCAAAAAAGAAAATTACAGGCAAATCTCCCTCATGAACATAGATGCAAAAATCCTCAGTAAAATACTGGCAAATAGAATACAGAAAGTTATCAGAAAGATTATACACCACGATCAAGTGGGATTCATCCCAGGAATGCAGGGATGGCTCAACATATGCAAATCAATAAATGTAATACACAATATCAACAGGGCCAAGGACAAGAACCACATGATCATCTCAATAGATGCAGAAAAAGCTTTCAATGAAATCCAACACCCATTCATGATCAAAACCCTATAGAAAATCAAAATAGATGGTCTCTACCTCAACCTGATAAAAGCCATATAACATAAGCCAACAGCCAAAATCTTACTAAATGGAGAAAAAATGAAAACTATCAACCTAAAACCAGGAATGAGACAAGGATGTCCATTATCACTACTCCTATTTAACTTAGTTCTGGAAATACTAGCCAGAGCAATTAGACAAGAGAAAGAAATAAAGGGAATAAGGGTAGGAAAGGAAAAAGTGAAATTATCATTATTTGCAGATGATATGATACTCTACATAGAAGACCCCCAAAAATCCATTAGAAGACTTCGAGAAGTAATAACCAAATTCAGTAATGTTGCTGGATACAAGGTGAACACTCAAAAATCAATAGCATTCCTGCACACAAACAACAAAGTCACTGACAGAGAAACAAGGGAAACCACACGCTTCACTATAACATCCAAAAAAATAAAATACTTGGGAATCAATCTAACAAAGGAAGTAAAAGATCTATACAGTGAAAATTACATTACTCTAAAGAAGGAAATCAAAGAAGATTTCAGAAAATGGAAATATATTCCCTGTTCATCTTGAAAATGGCCATTCTCCCAAGATTGTTATACAGATTTAATGCAATCCCAATCAAAATACCACTTGCCTACCTCACAGAACTAGAGAAAGCATTGCTGAAATTCATCTGGAACCAGATAGAACCTAGAATAGCAAAGGCAATTCTGGGCAACAAAGGTAAGGCAGGAAGCATCACAATACCCGACTTGAAACTGTACTACAAAGCTACTGTGATAAAATCAGCATGGTACTGGAATCAAAACAGACCTGAAGATCCATGGACTAGATTAGAAGATATAGCCACAACTACAAACACACTTAGCCACCTCATCTTTGACAAAGGGGCCAAACATGTACATTGGAAGAAACACAGCCTCTTTAACAAATGGTGCCGGAAAAACTGGCTTTCTATATGCCATAAACTAAAACTAGATCCATGCCTATCACCATGCACTAACATAAAGTCAAAATGGATCAAAGACCTGAATATTAAAGCAGAGACACTAAACTTACCAGAAGACAGAGTAGGTAAAAATCTTGACGACATAGGAGTAGGCAGGGAGTTCATGAACAAAAATCAAATTGCACGGGAAACAATTCCCAGAATCAACAACTGGGATCTCATCTAACTAAAAAGTTTTTGCATGTCAAAGGAAATCTCTAACAGAGTGAAAAGAAAACCCACGAACTGGGAAAATATCTTAGCCAATTGTCCATCAGACAAAGGACTTCTATCTAAAACATATAAAGAATTAAAAGAAATCAGGCCCCTAAAATTCAAGGACCCAATCCAAAAATGGGCGTGTGAGATGAATACACACTTCTTAGAGAAAGAAATACAAATGGCAAATAAATATATGAAAAAATCTTCAACATCAATGGTCATTCGGGAAATGCAAATTAAAACAACACTGAGATTCAATCTCACTCCAGAAAGAATGGCCAAGATTAAAAAATCAACCAACAGCAAATGCTGGAGGGGCTGTGGGGAAAAAGGAACTCTTCTCCACTGTTGGTGGGAGTGTAGACTGGTGCAACCACTGTGGAAATCGGTGTGGAGATTCCTCAAGAATCTAGGATTAGAGATCCCATTCAACCCAGCTATCCCACTTCTGGGCATTTTCCCAGAAGAGCTGAAGACATGATATTACAGTGATATTTGTACACCCATGTTTATAGCAACCCAATTTTTAATAGCCAGATCTTGGAAACAACCCAAGTGCCCATCAATCAAAGAATGGATAAAAAAAGATGTGGTATTTTTATACAATGGAGCACTACTCAGCTATTAAGAAAGATTGCATTGAGACTTTTATAAGTAAATGGACACGACTTGAGACCATACTCATAAGTCAGATAAATCAAACCCACATGTGTAAATACCATATTGTCTCCCTAGTGTAAGAAACTGAAGAAGTATATATGATCCAAAATCTATAATAAATACTATATAAGGGTAAAAAACAACTCAAAGAGCAAAAGCAATTGGAAAGGGAAAAGGTGGAAAGAGGGTAGGGAAAAGGAAAATACATAAATCTGTATATATGTATGTGTAAGAAGACTAAAACGAATGTACTGCTGAATGTATTAGTTATTGAAGAAGAATAGTTAATACTCATATGATTAGATCAATTTTACATGTCTGTATCTGTTCATGTAAACAACCATTTTGAAGATAACGAGACGCAACATTGCAACCATTGACAAGTTTCTGTCATCCTGTTTTGTAAACCTGCAATGTTACTTTTGTGCATTTACTCTAGTCGTTTGTTTGTCTCTTTAGCTTTTTGTCTTTCTTATATGTTTCTTTTTTTCTCTTAAATAAAAAGAAAAGAAAAGAAAAAAATCATCTAAGAATCAACGCAATGAAGGAAGTAAAAGATCTTTACAGTAAAAACTACAGTACTTGGAAAAAGGGGATTGAAGAGGATATCAGAAAATAAAAAGATATCATTTGTTCTTGGGTAGAAGTAACCAATATACTGAAAATGGTCATGCTTCCAAAATTGTCATACAGATTAAATGCAGCCCCAAACAAAACACCAAAGCCATAACTCACAAAATTAGAGAAAACAATCCAAAACTACATTTGGAAGCAAAAGAGAACTAGAATAGCAAAAGCAATTCTGGGCAACAAGGTATCACAACACTTGACTTGAAATTACACTACAAATCTGATAAAAGTAGAATGATACCAGCAAAAAAATGAGAGAGAGAGAGAGAGAGAGAGAGAGAGAGAGAGAGAGAGAGAGAGACTCGAGGATCAGTGGAACAGATGAGAAGATGCAGAAACATCTCCAAACACACTTGGTCATCTTATCTTTGATAAAGCAGCCAAACAGCTTCACTGGAAGAAAGCCTCTCAAATAAATGGTGTTGCAAAAATACCTTCGTGGGTATTAAAAGATTAAAACTAGGCCCATATATATTACCACACACCAAACTAAAATCAAAATGGATCAAAGATCTTTATTAAAGCAGAAACACCAAATCTGCTGTAAGATAGGCAGAATTCTTGAAAAAGTTGGTGTAGGCAAAGACGTTATGAACAAAACCCCAATCACATAGGAAATATCACAGAGAATCAACAACTGGGATCTCATCTTTTAGGTTTTGTATAGCAAAAGAAACCACCAGTAGAGTGAAGAGACAATGCACAGAGTGGGCAAAAACTCTACCAGCTATTCCTCAGACAAAAAACTAATCTCTAGAATATAAAAACAACTCAAAAAAAAACAGAAAACGCAAATTTAAAGATCCTACCCCACCAAAAAATGGGCATCTGAGATGAAAACACACTTCTCAGATGAAGTAATAGAAATGGCAAATAAATATATGAAAAAATGTTCAACATCACTTGTCAATCAAAAGATACAAATTAAAACAATGCTGAGAGTCTATCTCATTCCAGAAAGAATGGCTATTATCAAGAAATCAACCAATAAGAAATGGTGGTGGGGCTGTGGGGAAAAAGGAACACTTTTCACCTGGTAATGAGAGAGTACACTGGTGCAACCATTGTGGAAATCAATGTGGACAATCCTCAAAAAAACTGCAGCTAGAGGTTCTATTTGGTGCAGGTATTCCCTTCTTGGTGAATTGTCCTTCTTGAGAATTAAAAGCATCATACACCAGCAATATGTGCACACTCATTTTTAAAGCATCATGGTTTGTAATACATAAATCTTGGAATCAGCCCAAATACCCATCAACTGGTGAATGAATAAAGATGTTGTTTTATTATACAATGGAGTACTACTTTCCCATAAAGAAGGATAAGCTTGAGACATTTATAGCTAAATGGACGGACCTTGAGGTCATACTCTTGAGGGAAATAAATTGGATACATGTGCATGTAAGTACGGCATTCTCTAGTGTGAGAAGCTGGAAGTATAAATAAGGACCAAAATGTATAATAGATACTGGGAAATGGAAAGAAAATTTTCAAATGAGAGGGGAGAAGGGACAAGAAAAAAAGAATAGAAGGAAGCAGTGGAAACAAAGATTCTGTAAGTAGAGGGGAAGAAGGGTTGAAGGGAGGTTATGGGAATGGAAATAAAAGATAAATCAAAACATATCATGTACAGGTACAAATTCCCTATGATGACTGTGACCATTATGCATATTTAAAATATATCAATAGCCAGGTGTGGTGGTGCACGCCTTTAATTCCAGCACTCAGGAGGCTGAGGTAGGAGGAGCGTTGTGAGTTTGAGGCCGGCTTGGGCTACAACGCTAATACAAGGTGGGCCTGAGCTACGTAGTGCGACCCCGTCTCAAAAACTAGGACTGGGAGTTTGGCTCAGAGGCTTAAGCGCCTCTCTGGCAGGTGCAAGGTTGTGAGTTTGATCCCTGGTACCACAAAAAAATAAAAATAAAAAAACAAAATGTATCAATAACATTTAAAAAACATGCACACAGAAGTATTTTGGGGTTCACAGCTCTGGAGGTTTTGGTCTGTAGTTCACTGATTTTGTTGCTTTTAGGACCGTGGTGAGGAAAACATAATGACAAAATGTGTGGAAGAACAAAGCTACTCACTTCAGGGCAGCTGGGAAGCAGAGAGAGAAGGAAACGGCCAGATAGAAAGGGGCCAGGGAGAAGATACAACCTTCATCCGGCCTGTGCTCCTTGTTCCCGCCACGTCACTTAGGTTCCACCTCCTAAGCTTCCATCATCTGTCAGTGCTGCTGTTGAATCATGAATTCATCAGTGGATTAACCCACTGATGAAGTGAAAGCCTTTGTGATCCAGGCATTTCCCAAACACCCCTAAGTTAGGAACCAAGCCTTTGGGAGGCATTCTACATCCCAAACTTAACAATATGTAAAGTGTTGTATGAAGAGTAATAAAAATTTAAAAAGTCATACATTTGAATATATAAAGAATAATACAAATGTTCAATATGTATTGTGGATTTGCCATTTGTATGGTACTCTCCTAACTATATTCCTTATAATTTACCTCATTTTTGTTTCATAATGATCATAGGCTAGTTTGCACTGTGGTTTCCATTTTATACTTAGTGAAACCGAAGTGCGGAAGTTTAATAATTTATTCAAGGTTACACAACCAGAAAGTGTTGGAGTCAGACTCAACAGTATATAGCATAATACCAGAGCTTAACTTTTTATCCACAATGCTTAAAACTGAGATTTTGCCTCATTATTATTTTACAATTTATATAATCTATTTGTCTAACGCCAAAGCATCATAAAGTGACTTAAAAAAGATCAATAAAGTGCAGAACATTTATAAGCAAGATTTTAAAGTGTTAATACCCTTATCTACAAAAATCCTTAAAATTAATTTTAAAAGAGCAGAAGAATATACTGTTAGAAAGGACAAAAGACAGTAGAAAAATCATAGAAGAAAAATTAAAAGTTAATGAATAATGTTGGTAAGTAAAGTACCCATAAGCTAGTTTTAGGCATTATCTTTTTTCTCTCAAGCCAGCAGTAGAAAAGGTAACATTTGATGAGTGTTCAAAAAGACTACCTTTTTAATACACGTGACTTTTTAAAATACATATGACTTTAAAACCCTGTATCTGTAAGTAATGCCACTGCCACACTGTTATTTTGGTTTTGTTTTGTTTTTCCCAAATTAATTACATTTTAACTGGAATAAGCACTCATTTCAAACAAACTGGAGAGGAGACAAGGCCATTACACCCGCTTAGTTTCTATTGGTAACTAACGTACCACACAGGAAAGAGAAAACAGTATTCCATTACATTAGTAAGATCTAACATGTTTATCTATGGTAGAAACAAAATACACAGAAAGAGGACAGAACAGGGAAAAAATGGCAAAGGATCACATCATTGGAAGTAACAGAAGAACTTCTTTGACTGCGGTTTAATTTTTTTTTTTTTTTTCCCTCGGCACCGGGGATTGAACGGCACCGGGGATTGAACTCACAACCTCGCGCCCGCCAGGGCAGGCGCTTAAGGCACTGAGCCAAACTCCCGACCCTGGTTTTTTGAGGCAGGGTTGCACTATGTAGCTCAGGCTGGCCTTGCGCTCGCGTTGTAGCCCAAGCCGGCCACGTACCCACAACGCTCCGCCTACCTCAGCCTCCCGAGTGCTGGGATTAAAGGCGTGCGCCACCACGCCCAGCTTAAAATTTTAAAACTAAGTTAAAAATAAAACTTACATTCCACCAGAGATTTCAACAGAAGATTGTGATAGTATCAAAAGATAACGTTCCTGCATTTTAAGACACACGCATCTGCAATCTCGGCTCCTGTGGAGACTGAGGCAGAAAGATCACAAATTCAAAGCCACACTGGGGAACTATCTCAAAATACAAAAGTAATTAGAGCTGAAGGTGCAGCTCAGTGGTAGAACATTGATGAATTCAGTTCCCAGAACAACACAAAGCAAGAAAGGAAAAAAGAAACATGATAAAAACAACCTTGCAGCTAGAAGATTCACACACTTACTTGCATCAACCACTTCTATATATCTATACTATATTATACTATATTCACAACAATTTATGAAGGAATGAACAAATCACGTTTTGAATATTTGTAATATACATAGTCCCTTCTTACCTTCTGCATATGCTTCTATTAACTTTAATGCATATTTCCAGTGCAGTGTATTTATGTTTGGAATAGAAAAGGGAATGACACATTCTCTAAAGGGGCATTTTGTCTATCTTTCCCAATCAAGAACAAGCTCAATGAAGGCAGAAGAGTCTTTAAATCTGCTTTATCCAATACCATCTGGTAAGTGCCGAGAGTAGTGTCTAAAGTATAAAGTGTGCCTAATGCTTATCTGTTGAATAAGCGAAAAAGTTTATTATTATTTTTGGACCTCATATAATTTTGTACATCTCTATAGCATTTAAGGTAAATGTTAAATATTACTTAAGACTAAACACAGGAATTTCAAAAATTTTTGCAAGGTATTATGTCAGCAGAAATGTATCTCAACTTGATAATTAAATAGCTCTCTGTATGCTAACACAAAACTTTAAAAATAGGGTAAATCGGATATCCTCCCTCATGGGCCATAAGCAAACGTGTAGGAAGTGAGAAAACGAGTGTGAGGGGATACAGAGTGACCTGAATTCCATTTTTTTCCTGTGCTATAAAATCCATAAGCAATGTCGTTAATCATTCTCCAAAGTCTCATTTGCACTTAGGAACGCCATGGATTAGCATGAACACAGAAAACTAGCGAACTCTGGTGCTGGCCACCAGTTGAGGGCAGCAAAGAGCCACTTGGGAGAAAATAGGAGACGCTTCGAGCTAGAAGATCTAACAGCTCCCAACAGAGGATAGGTGTTTAGCCAAACCCACAGCAGGCTGCTGAGGTTGCAGTACTTTTAGAAAACCAGCCTGTAGGGTGGCCAGCAAGAACAGAGTAAGAAAATACATTAACGCAAGATGCCCAGACAACAAGAAGATAAGCAGTTACTCAGAAAAAACTAAACTCAGTTTAACATTTCCAGGATGCTTTCATTTCAATAGTCATCTTTCTCCAATGCTGCTGAATTAACTGATATCTTAGCTTCCCTCCAGTTCCAAAGTGTGGGCTTCCATGATCACTGACAACGATGTATTGAGTACAATTTTTTTTTCAAAGATTGCATTTCCTGTGGAAATAATGAAAAATTATTAGCGTTAAGGAGAGAAAACCATACTTTAAAAAAGAGTAGCAAACACAAACTCTATCATGTTATAAACAGTAAAGAGTCCCAAGAATCCTTTTTAAACTGAGACTTTTCAAATTCAATACATGTAGGGGAAACCTGGCAAAGATTAGTAAGCAGCAGAATCAGTCAGCACTCCTAGTTCCTAGCACTAAAACTCCAACCATCAGAATGACCAAATACAACTTGAAACTCTTCCAGACCCAGGAGTCACACTCTTTCTCTGTGTCAACCTAATGGTGGGACCTGAAGCAAGAAATTTACCCTCTTATGGTCAGTTGCCTCCATTCTAAAATAAAATAATACTTGTGTCTATGGAGTCTGTAAAGAATCTTTGAAGAAAATGTGCCTTGTTAATTTAAGCATGTTTAAACCTACTACAAAAATCTGAAATCCAAAGTGCTTCCAAATCTGAAATTTTGTGGGTGCTGACATGCTATGCAAGAAATTTTGAATTTGAAAACGTTTTGGATTTCAGACTTTGGAGTAACAATGCTCAGCTAGTGAAAGCTATGTAAATATTCCAGAACCAAGAAAACATCAAAACCTTTAGACACTTCCGACTCTGAGCATTTTGTGTAAGAAATACTCAACCTATACAAACATATACTTTAATTACAAGACTGAGGAATAAGAAAAACAGAAAGATATTTTCGGAACAATAGAAAGGCACCTGGAAGGGAAACCTGTGATGGATTCAGAACTTTCTGCACAATGAAACCTCTTCCCCGCATCAGTCTAAGTCAGGGTAGAAATGATCTTCCTTGCGAATGTCTTCAGCTTCACTAGGGCTTCCACTAAATATTGAGCACATTTTCATCCAGGAGTGATATTTATCTTTTGTGAGCACCCTTCTTGCTAAACACACTAACCGTGCATAATGATGCTCTGAGTAAGATAGGATTTGGAGACTTTTTACTGCCACCTCTGAAGGAATTTATTCCCAGGGACACAGAAGCAGGGAGAAA
>RJWM01009161.1:0-68715 GCA_004363535.1 Dasyprocta punctata
CTGGGAGGGCACCCCCTGGAGGGCCCAGACTCAGAGGCAGTGACACCACAACTTTCATTTAGACAACACTACTTGGTGTCACGCACTGAGCTAAGGATAATGACAGAGGCACGCATGCTCTGAGACACAGACGGAGAGGGTCGGACACCTACGCATGGCCACACCAGTAGCCACTTACAATAAGAGCCATGATGTACAAGTCTGCTTTATTATGAGGGATTGTTACTGGGCTTGGGGAGTGGGAGAGAGTGAGATTTCCTAAAGGAAGAAACAGTGAGCTAGGCAGAAATAGTCTGGTTTGGAGGGAGAGAGGGGGAGGCTGAGGAATTAATCCAAAGGCAGGTGACGCCAAGGTTCTGGGGCAGGTATAGCTCTGTGTCTGCCGAGGAGGACAAGGCAGAGAAAGGTGGTGAGATCAAGGAAAGGGACTGAGGGGCGGGGAAGAGGAGCTGGGCTTAGAGTGGTGGGAGGCCTTTGTGCTGAGAGAAACTGAACACGACTGAAGAGTTTTAATCAGGAGATGGGCAAGGTCAGCTTTGAACTTTAAAAACCCCACTCCAAATGCTTCAAGGAGTGAAGACGGTAGAGATGACTCCACAAAACCAATGAGGCAAGAACTGGCCCAGGCCCATGGCAGTGGAGATGGAGGCGGATCGAGAGATTTAAGAAACAGAGTCGACGTGGCTTGAGGCTGAACGTAAGAGAGAGAGACTGACTATGTAACTCCCAGGTTTCTGAAAGGAACCAGAGGGCGCTTCGCTGACACGGGCAGCATCGGAGGGAGCGCAGGCTCGGGGAGGATGCTGAGGACAAAGGGTCGGGGTGAGGCTGGCCAGGGGTCTGCAAGCTGTCCAGCTGGACATGCCACAGAGCTGGCCGTGCCGCGGAGCTCCGATATACACGCAGGGGGCAGAAGCGAGGGCCGGGCGGGAAGTAAAGGCGGAGACCACTGGCACGTGAGTGTGAGCGGATACGTTCATCTATTTTGTACAAAGCAGGGATTCCTCAAGGGAGCCAGGAGACTGCATTAGAGACAGAGCAGAGGCAGACGGCAAAGTAGGAAGCAGATGAGGCACAGTCACAGAGCCCGGGAGGAGCCCGTTCTCCTGGAGGGGGACGTGGCAGGGACCGGCCTCCCCTGTCTGCTCCTCCTTCTTCCCGGACAGGCACCTGGACAACGTGGCCCGACCCCTCGCACGTGATGCCCTCTTACGGCCACGTGACAGACGCTGAGCGAGCGGAGGCAAGGATTCAGGTGTGTGCATTAACTGGGTGGCCGGGGACCTCAGAGCACGCCGGAGCCACGGGTGAGGAGGGGTCCTGAGTGTCTGGATGGAGAAGAGCTGAGAGCTGGCCGCCTGCCTGGACCGCCATCCAGGACGGCTATCCGAGCAGGAACACTGACCACTGTGGAGCTGGATGGTTAGATGTTGAGGTTTACATGGCACAGCCAGGAGTGTCCCCTGCCTGTCAGCTCACACAGACGACAGGAGAAGAGGGGCACTGCCACCAGGAGGAAGCAGCCCCAGTGCCTTGGGCAGGCAGCGAGCTAAGGGGTGGGAGGCAGAAGGCGAGCAGGGAGGGTGCCCCCTGGAAGCCGACCGGGAGGGCGGGAGCACAGAAGGTGCTCGAGATAAGGATGCTCCTTGCAGAAAGTCAGAAGCACACAGAAAACCGCTTCTGCAGGTGAGAGGCTGAGGAAGCAGGAGGAGGAAAACAGGCACCGCAAGGTCCCTGCTCAGAGAAAAGGGCTTCAGACACCTGGACTGACGGTAAAGAGCGGGGAAATGCCCCACGTAGTTAAATAAAAATAACAGAAATCCACCACGAATTGCTGAAAAGCACTGTGTCCTTGGACAAAGGTAGCCCATTATGGATACACTCACTTCTGTGTCTCCAGAACCTGGAAGAGAGGCAAGGACAGCACGGGTGCTCGAGAGACACGAGTCGTGTGAATTTGGAAAGGGCCATGTGCTCGTGGGATTGGGGGATGGCACTGAGAGGGGCCACGTGGCATCAGACAAGCAGATGACACGGGAGTGGCACACACCGGCCGAGAGGAAAACTCAGCGGAGGTACGTTTTGTTTCTGACGCTGTGATTTCACCAGCGGTGACTCTGTTATCTGGAACCCTTCAGTGTGTGTGGCATAAAGGGCTTTCACGGAGGACAGCGTGGACCTGTGAGCACGGCAAGCTCCACCACGGGGACCTCTGGTGAGCCCTCAAGCTCACTGTGCTGAGACGGGGCCAGCAGCAGCGGCCGGGCTGCTTCTGTGCTCTGCGACCTCATGCCTCCCTTTGGCCATTGCTGATGTGCTTTTTTCACACTGTTCAAGCTACAAAACGTAGCCTGAAAGTCTCAGAGGTCTTCTTCTCCACTGCATTCGCCCCCTTGCATAGCACCGTGGAGTCGCAGGTGTGGGCGAGTTATCGAAGTTGAAGTCAACTGGTAATTCCAGAAGCATTTCCAATGAGATAGAAGCACTGTCGGATCTCTCAAGAGTGCATGGCTTTTGTAAAAACTGGGCTCAGAGTCGAAAGGACTGTGGATGTTGGTGGTGGGTGAGAACCCCTCAGCAGCCGTTCACTTTCTTGTTTTGTGGCGGGAACTTGGCTCTTTGGTTAGGACCCCAGCCAGGGCCCAGGAGCTGGAAGGAACGGCTCTGCATGGGAGCCTCCTGCTCTGCTCTCTTCTGGTCGTCTGCCCTATGGAGGGACTGGGGGCTGACAGGAGCACTGCAGACGACAGCAGCCCTCCAGGGATGGGGAGCAGTGAGCGAGGAGGCCCCCCCACTCTGACTCCGGGAGGCGCGACATCAGACTTTGCTATGACGATCAGATTTGTGTGCTTGAAAATATGGGGGGGTGAATAATGGCCTCCAAAGATGTTCTTGTCCTAATCCCCAGAAATGGCAAGTATGCCACCACCTTGGATGGCAAAAGGGACTTTGCAGGAATGGTTAAGTCACAGATCTTGCAGGAGGAGATAATTCTGGATAAACTAGTGGCCCACTGTCATCACAAGCGTTGTTCCTTGTAAGAGAGACTTAGCTTGGTGACACCCCGTCTCAGGCTCAGATAAACAGGGCTTGGGGGCTACAGTTCATGGGTAGCACACTTAGCTAGCAGCCATGGGTCAATCGGTATTAGGGGAAAAAAGGAGGGGGAATTCAAGAAGTCACAGTTAGGGAAGGGAGTGTGGTAACAGAAGCAGAGAGAGTCAGAGGTGCTATGCTGCTGGTTCTGAAGGCCGAGGGAGACACCACCAGTCAAGGCAGGCAGACAACCCCAGGGGCTGGAAAAGGAAGGAAACGGGTTTTCTAGAGAACACCTGGAGGTCATGCATCCTTGCCACCCCGCTGATTTTGGCCCAATAAAACCCACTTTCGATTTGTGATCTCCAGAACTGTGAAGTCACACACGTGTGGCTTTCTAAGCGACTGAGTTGGCAGTCATTCATCAGTTCTGTGACAGGCAGCCAACGCAGAGGGTAGGAACACTACTAACTCTGAGCTACGTTTCCTCTAGGTTTCCTAAATGCCGTGTCTTAGAATTATGATGAAATAACTGGTAAGATACTATGACAGGGCCTTAGTGTGATTTTCCTGTTGTCTGTTTTGGCGGGGGCCGAAGGGCAGGGGATGGGCTGGTTGATGGCCCCGCGTCCTCAGGGGACAGTGCTGGGATGTCCGCTGAGCGCGCAGAAGCGGTGGACCACGAAGGGCTCTGCGGGGTCAGCACGGGAGCCGCCTGCGGTGTGTAAGACTCCCTTCAGGATTCTCTAGAAGTGGGGGAGCGGCTCCCTGGAGGCAGTGGCTGAGCACTCTCCTGAAGTCCCCTCTCCTGAAGCCCAGAGGGTGGACGTGACCGTGAGGTTGCTGGACTTGGCGGGCTCCAGTCTGCCCTGTCGAGTGACGTTAGCAGGATGAGACATCATTCATGAATGGAGCGTGGAGCTCAGGAAGCCTGCTGGCTGGGTCCGCCTGCCGTGCTTACACATAATTTTACAACCCTCCTGCTTATACTTCTTTACAAACAGCACTTCCTGCATAAGCACAGGAGCACAGAGTCAGCACCTACGGGGACGGTGTGCAGCGGGACGGTGGGAGCCCCAGGCTGATGGTAAGCTGTGAGCGGCTGGCTGGAGGAGGCCAGGTCAGGCGGCAACACACACACGCGCCCACGCCCATGCCCAAGCACGTGTGTGTGGGCTCCTTGGCAGGACGTGGTACCTCTAAGCAACCACATTGCTGCCCCTATGAGGGAAGGAGCCGGCATGTTGGCATCGCCCACAGGCAGAATGGATCGGAGCCAGGCTACGATTGCATTGGCCAGGTCAGCTCTACTGGTCATGGGTCCCCTTCCCACTGGCTTAACCTGACTGGGGGCACTGGGGTGGGTGAGGGCACTGCTATGACAGGGAGACACACAGAGAGAGAGAGAGAGAGAGAGAGAGAGAGAGAGAGAGAGAGAGAGAGAGAGAGAGGAGAAAATGAGAGACAGACACAGAGTCACAGATACAGACACGGAGACAGAGAAACAGAGAGAGGCAGACAGACAGACAGATGGACAGACAGACAATGAAAGAGAGTCAGATACCGATAGAGACACAGAGACAGAGTCAGAGAGATAGAGACAGACAGACACAGAGAGACAGAGAGATAGAGACAGAAAGAGAGACAGAGAACTGAACATGTCTTTCTCAAGCAAATTAAGGTTCTCAGAAACAACGTCACTCTACTTGGATCCACCAAAAAAGAAGCGGGTAAATTTGAGTTAATTATCCCAAGTAAGCAACACAAGTGTATGCAGACTCACTGAGCTTTCTGTTTTCCTGAACCAACCCTTTTTAAAATGTCTCGCTCTGTTGAGTATTTTTAAAGGGTTTGACTTGGAGCACTACAGGCGGAAGCCTTGTGATGGAATGAAGTTATGAGGAAGTGTTTAATTGGGGTCCCTTCTGTGGACTTCCCCTGGCTCGGGGCTCTATCCCAGCAGTAGCTATAACTTAGTCACTTCTTGTTTAGCAACTGCCACGCTCATCGATTTCCACTTCTGCACAATTGATTTTTGCTTCTCCTCCCATTTGTGCTTTTGTTTTTGGACAGATATCATACGATGAATGTCTGAGAATTGTCTTTGAGAGGTCAGGGGACCTCATGAAGAAAGACAAGGAAGACCTTTTCTGTCAATACAAACATCACCAAGTAAATGCCTAGATTTATAGAGGAGAAGGTACCAGACCTGGGTTTAACCTCAGCTTTTTCATTTTCTCCCCCAAGTGGACATCAAGGGATTGAGGAAAAACACTGGAGGAGCCATATGTGTGAACCTTGCCGTGGGCTTGGTGTACAATCATGCCCAAAGTCCTCATGCTTTTCTAATCATCCTTGGTGGAGAATTTTGCCGCACATTAAAAAGATTAATGTATTCTTGGCTAGCGAGTTCCTTGACAAAATGACAGCTCTACATTTAGTAGTTTAATTTATTTCTAGAGAGGATTTGCTCCTTTTTCCATCACCATCTTAGATGCACAGAAAGTAAAATTATTAATTTTCCAAATGGTAACAGGCTAAGGGAAGTAGAAAGTATTTCTTGCTCTGTTTACTGCAAAGCTTAGTGATCAAAAAATGGTGAATTTCAACTTCATTATGTTTGTCCCTGACGATATTTCAAAAGAGATTTCTAATTCTCACTGGGTCTTAGTGTGTCCCGTGGGAGAGGTGATGGTGTGTGAAACACGGGCTTCCGTTCACAAGGACCAGGCTGCGGTGTCGTCTGCACACTGGCTGGTCTCTCGCAGCAGTGAAAGATGACACGGCTGATGCATGCTTTCATCTCCATGGTCTGGACGTTGGAGGGATCCACAGTATCCCCTTACTTGGCCGTAATTACTTATTGATTTCTTTTTTGGCCAGGCCAGCGGCAGTGAGAACTCATGCAATGTATACAAGGGCAGGAAGAAAAGGGAACCCCGGGTGAGAGGCTGTGAAGGGCGCGATTCCACTCCTACCGGAGCTCATCACTCACCTGTACAATGGTCTGGGCAACCCGAGAGTCCATCATTCTCGACCATAAAGGGGAGGACACCTAAACATTAGTTTTAGGTTTCGTTTCTTGCATCAGGATGGTAACGGCAAATACAATCTCATTATGTGGAGGAACTAGCGGCAGTCTGGCTTTCTGGAAGACGCCAGCTCATCATGCATGACACTGATATTTCACAGGGGAGGGGCACAAGCCTAAAACCCCAGGCTGTGAGCGAGGGTGGAGGAGAGCTCATCTCACCTTGAGCTTCACTGATTGTTAACAAGAACTTGATTCTGGTGTTTGATCTGTCTTTGATTGGATCCTCGTCTTTATGAGCTGAGGATTTGCATTCTCATAGAGGTTTTGAAGAGAGTCTGTTGTCTCGGAAGACTGAGTTTTCACAGAACAACATAATCGAGCCTCAATAATAACTGAAATTATGGAAAAGCCACCTACAGTCGACAACAGAGACTGCCTGGTTCCTGCCGTGGTGAACATACAGGGTCCCCTTGTCATGCTTTTAGGGAAGTGTCCCAGAGAGAAGCAAGAGGACAGAAGCACAGAGCGGTGTCCTCTCAGTTCCACTAGCCTTCTCGCCTTCTTGCAGCACCTAACACTGAGGCATGTTCACTTTGTCCCCTGGGGCTTCTTGCTACCCCTTCCTCTCCATCCCAGAGGGGCCAATTTGAGTCCCTAAAGGCAAAGCAGGGCTCCTTGTACCAAAGCTCCATGGGTTGCCCTTTAAGGCAGTTACCCTGGGCAGGGCCGTCGCGGCAGTGTCTGAGAAGGCATGGCACGACTCAGGTGGGTGCTGCGGCTGTTCCTGAAACCCCGAGCAGCTCCTGACAGGCTTTGGTGGGGCGGAGCTGCTCCATCAGCGAAGTCACACTGAGACTCTGAGGCCAGATGGCGGGGAAGGAGGTGGAAACCAGTCAGAGCGAGGCGCTGCAGGGAGGGGACGGAGTGTTCATTGGAAACTACTAAGTATGGGCCACACAGCGGAAAGATGTCATGGTGACAGGGAACCCCGTCTGGATAGCTAGCCTAAGCTTACCCCCTACCAGACAGGAAGGTCCACCAGCCACTGAAGCACTGCCACCTTCAGACACGCAGCCCTGACTACGGGAGATGCGCTGTTACAAACATGCCACTCCAGGCGGGCGTGCCTGAGAATAGGGGGGCTGCCCGTGAGTGGGTGCATGGGGCTAGAGGAGAAATCGCAGGGCCTTTCTCTTCTTTTGGCTGTGAACCTAACCTCACTCTAAAACTACCAACCCTCTTAATGGACCAGTGCTCAGTCATAGAGGATAAATCTGAGTCCTTGGAGGAAACTGGATGGATCTCGAAACCATAATGGCAAGGGAGAGGAATCAACATAAAGGAGTAAATATAAGTACAAATAATACAGGGATGCAAGAAAAGAGGAGGCAGACTGTGGAGAGAGAAAGGGATGTGGGGAGAGAGGGGGGCAGGTGATACAACAATGAGCAGGATGTGATGCCACCCATTTCTAAATGTGAATGCAATTAGTATGCATCACAAGTATGGACTTAAAAAGAGGGCACATTTTCTAAATGAACCACAGCAGCTGTCAAACCAGCTTCCATTTTAAGTGACTACTGTGTAAATAAAACTTTGAAAGGAACATGGGTCATGTCAAAAAGCCAAGGCCTGTTACCTGATTTGTGTTACTAAATCGGTCATGGACCTAATGCCTCATGAAGACCAAGAAAACAGAGATCTGTGTTTGTTGGGGTTGAGATGAACTTCAATTTTCCATGTCATTAAACTGAGGATTGCATCTTCACAAGACACTGGGATCCAAAAGTAGAATTTTGAAGTCTTGGAAATAATCTAAGTAGTTGAGAGAATCTAAAAATTATGATTTTGTAAAAGTTAAAAACATCTACACACATATGTAGCTATCGCATTGTTGCACTGGTGTGATGAACTGAAACAAAATCTATATACATAAAAAACTAGTTAAGACAGTTAAAGAAAAAGAATTTTGAGTGAAAAGTAGTTTTCTCAGGGTCATCTTCAGATTTCATTTTTAATGCGAAATGTTTATTTGAAAACAATAGAGCAATCATAACAAAAAACATAGTCATATAGCAGGTTTCTCTTGATTCACTGAGGCAAAAGTTTTGTGCTAATAATTTGTTGGATAATGTTTCATGTCTATATTTTTTACCCTAAATATTTTCTGGGAATATAATAATATGCAATGTGCTGATGATTGTTACTCTCTGATTGACTGGTTGTGAAATCGTTCTGTTTTGATTTCTCACTTTCCTTTTGTTTAAAATAAAAAAAAAACTTTATTCATAATAAAAAAAACCAAAAAAACCAAACCAAAACAAAAAACATCTATTTTTTGTCAAAGACATAGGTATGGTTACTTTCATTTACTGTATTCCTATTTCCTAGCACATATGACATTTCTTTCAAGAAGCACGTCTTAACTTTCCTAATAACTAACTATGGTATTGCTTATTCAACATTATTATTTAGGAACTGATACTAATGGTACTAGAGTTGGGGGGTATCACTGTGGTTTTTTATGGAGAAATGACTTGCAATATAAGCTCCTGGAACAAGTTATCCTGGGATAAATATTTGAACCAAGAAAAGGAATTGTTTTTTAGTAAAAGTATATACACATCTTCCGTGATCACCAAATACCACAGTACCACAATCCTGAAACATGTTAGCTGTAGATCCAAAATATATTCATAGTACTTAAAAGTCATTCTTTTGAAGTATTACTTTTTAAAAAAAATCCATTAAAAGTCATCCTTTTGAAGTATCAATTTAAAAAAAAATTATCCATGCAAACTCATCTCCTCTATGACTATTTTAGATTAGTAAGAGGTGATCTTAGTTCAGACCCAAGGAGAGGTCAGAAAGCTGATTTCAGCAGAGGTGATGTCAGCAATGCAGAGAGAATGGAGATTTAGACAGGCTAAGGGGTGGGCCCTGACTCGTGGGAAGGCCTTGGGGGGCAGAGAGGGGCAGCACACGGGGACACAGGTCGGTGTGGTGGGGTAGGTGCTGCAGGAAGCGGGTGCCCATCATCATGAAATCAAATAATAACAAACACTGGCAAGGCTGCGGGGAAAAAGAAACATTTGTACACTGTTGGTGGGAATTTAAACTTGTATAATGGTTGTGGAAATCAGTATGGAGATTCCTCAAATTCTAAAACCAGAAATTCCATTTGACCCAACTATTCCTCTTCTAAGTATCTTTCTGACAAGAGGTAAAGACATCCTATTACAGCAATGCATGCATGCCCATGTATAGCAGTGCAATTCCTAGCAGCCAAATCTTAGAAGCAAACTATATGCCTATTGACAGATTAGCGGGTAAAGAAAATGTGTTATTTACACACAGTGGAGTAATACCCTGCTATCGAGGAAGATAAACTTGCGTCATTTGTAGGGAGATGGATGCACCTTGAGACCTTAGTGTTAAGTGAAATAAATCAGACACACAAGTTTAAATATTGCATGGTTTCTCTTATATGAGAAACCCAAAACATAAATAAAGAGCAAAAGAAAAGTTAGATTATAGGAAGTTGAGAGACAGATCTTTCTCAAATGGAAAAGGATCAAGAGATGGAGTTGGGTGTGGCATGAAAAAAAGAGAATGAAGACGTGTTGTGAGCATGCACCAACTCCACACGAGGAACGCATTAGGTACTGCAAACATGGAAGGATGAAAGAATAAAAACTAAAACAAAACAAACAAAACAACCCCAAAGAACAACCAACTTTCCAGGTCCCTCAAAAAATATGGTAGCCATACACAGCAAGGGGCTGACCACAAGAGGAAATCCTGCTCTCCAAACCTGAAGCTGCCCACGATGGGACAGCAGGGACAGTGTTTGTCAGATAAATGGCATGAAAAAAAAATCATGGATTCCCAGCAGCGACTCCCACAAGAGCCAAAGTTTCTAGTTATGAAGCATCCACTTGAGATGATCATCAGCACCTCAGCAAGACAGGGGTGGTGGTTTTTACCTCAGGTACAAGAACACCGGGGGCTGAGCAGGGCTAGGGGAGAGATGCCCAGGTCTCCGTGGCTGGCATCAAGGTTCCGTGATGCAGGGGTCAAGCAACTCTGATGCATGCAGCAGAGAGAAGATGTGGTGCGCGGAGCCCCAGGACCCCAAGCCTGCAGGGCACTGAGTGTGTGCCAGCTGCCAGGGATAAGACTCTACTGGCACACGACTGGTCACAGACCATTTGAAGAGTGGAAGCACTTTTCTGGAGACTGCATTAGGAGAAGCTGCTCATCAGGTACGGAAAATTGGATACAACTCCCGCCTCCCCACCCTGCCCCGAACATCTCTGAGCTCTGGCCCTGAAACCTGGAGAACCAAACACTCGCTCACCGTGCCCACCCCTCACCTGGAGCTGCCCATCAATGCTTCCACTCATGGGCTCAGTGTCCCAGAGACTTGCCTAAAATCGTGCTGCAGGGCTGGGCTTTGGATTCTGAGCCATTTGATTTTCAAGTCCTGTGCTCCTCGTACTTTCCCCTAAATACTGTGGCCGGACTTCCAGGCACCAACCTGATCGCCAGCTATCCCAGCAGAAGACGGGTGCCCAGCACCAGGAAGCACAGCCTCCCCATCTCCTCTGGTCCACATGAACACGAAGGAGCACCTCCGTGCAGGGAGGACACACTGCACAACAGCTGCTGCTGACCCTGCCCGCCCATGGAATGAAACACCGCCATGGTGATGACCACGGCCACACCGGCATGTTAGAACTCTGCGTGCCTCGCCTACAGAAGGGATGACTTCATAGAGCCACTTCCAAACCAGGAAGGCCGGCACAGACACATCAGCCTTGTTGGGTATGATTTTGGAGGCAGAAGTTACAGCTAAAGATATTTGTGCTTAATACAAGTAAGGAGTTCTGGCTAATCACAGCCCCTCTACAGTAGAATAAAATGCCCCATTAGGTCCTATTTGCTCCCGACAGTAGATATAGTTGAGTGAAAGGAAATGATTCGTGGAACGGACACTGCTCTTTTTCTCTGCCACACACAGGGTTCACGGCTGCTGCCCCCATTTCCTGGGCCCCTGGCCGAGCTGGGCAGGGCTTGGGGGCTGGCTCCGGGGGGTGAGCAGGAGGTTGGCAGCTTCTGTACCCACTGCCCTCACTCACTTCCTCTCTCCCCGGGCGTTGGCATGAGAGGAGGAAGAGCCAGACACCATGGCCCAGGCCAGGACCATCTACCGGGGAAGAGCGGCTACCTACAGGTCCAGGGCCTCCAGCAGGCCAGGCACAGCCTTATGAAACAGCCCTATTTAGCCGGCACATTTATGCTTTTGAGTTTCTCTATTTAAGTAGCTTGGTCTCTGTCTGAACCAGTTCATTTCTTGGTGATCTAATACAGATAATGAAGGTATGGTCTCATAATTTGTACACAATAATTTCTATATCTTTTTCTTCTGTGCCCCTCACCAAATTTATGATCTTTATCCAAACCCAGCCATTGCAACCTTGGCGACCCATAAACACCTTATTTTGTCAGTGACCTTGTTTATAAATCTAAGGCTCTAACATGCCAAGCTTTTTGATCTCCTCTTTTATCTCTTACCCCCGAGTCCCATCCATTCCTAAGCCACATTTTCCTTTTCGTTACAAAACATTCCCTGAAAATGACAAAGACATTTTATAGCTCTCTCTGTGCTTATCTACACTTACAGACCACGACAGTTGATGCATGATTTTGCTCGCCTGTGACAAGCTTCTCCTGCAATTGTTCATTTCCCCTTAGGAGAGCAAACCCAGAAGGCCAGGCTGCACTCAAGTTGAAGGCTCGGTAACCCACCCGTGTTTTTGGGCACCAAAGGTATGAATGAGTCACAGTTTTGTACTGGTGATAACACGCACCTGGATGGCTGCCCCTGCTGACAACGTGTGACTCTCCAGGTAAAATTCAGTAGCCAAGCTAATGTCGTGGGCCCCTGGCCTCCACGGCTGGGTCTAGGATGGAGTTCGTTTCTCTCATGCGCATGCCGATGCCTCTTCCATTTCCACCTCCCCTGCTGCACTGTTCCCTCATCACAATGCCTTTCCCTTTGACCTCTGAATTATGCAAACTGCAAGCACTCTTCAAGATTTGGCTGCATGATTTTCCTTCCTTCGATGCATGCTTTCAGGTATGTCCATTCTGAGACCTGGGGAAGGGGATGCTTGCCTTCTTTTTACAGAAGTTACAGTAAAAAACTAAAGGAAGTTTCCTTATCTAGATAAACTATCTCACGTATTTTCTGTGGAGCGTGAGAGAGTTTCTCTTCAGTCCATGTAGAGCAGGCAAGCTATCCATTTGGACACCCAGCCTGAGGTGTGTAATTTAGGATCTAATAAAGTTGCCAGTAATTGTGCCTTCTTTCATTTTTACCCACAGTAGCTGCTTCCACATTTGAAATTTTCTTTAGAACTCTTCCTTTGCAAAGCCCGTAATAGGTGCTTAACAAATAGATTTGAAGTATGGATAATTAAACGGTGTGGATCAGACATTTTTCAATAGTACATAAACTGCAGGTGAAGAGCAAAGAGGGAATCTACTTTGATGGTTTAAAACAATTCATGAGGCTGAATGAACTCAGTTTTCCTCAGAAGGACTTTTCAGATGGAGAACGTTTTTGAATTTTGAGTCTTGCTATTAGCAATATTTATGGCACCAAGCACAAAGGTCTGTTTCATTACACAACTGCATTAATTTGGAAATGATTAAGAGTAGCTTTTTCTCAAAGTTTTTAAAATATGGGTCAACTAAAAACATCACCATTGATTTCCCCAGCCAATCTTCCTGGAATCTCTTCACATGGGGCCCACTTTGAATCATCTGTAGCTCTAACGCTTTGGTACCATTACATCCCTGTCTGCACATTATTTTCATGGAAAGATAAAACAATTACACATTTTGAACTCTACTACCAAAGTAGGAAAAAAAACTAAAGTAGAAAAATCATTCTACTACTCAACAAATAGCTTGTAGTCTCATAAAAGCAGTTTTTCTCCCATGCACGGAAATATGAGCAGGTGCCTTTCAGCCAAGAGGAATCTGGGATCCAAGCGAAGCAGCAACATTTCTTCAAGCTTCTGGGGCCACTGAGTCAGGGTCACCAGCTCCCTTCTGATTTACAGCATTCTCTTCATATCTGGCTGCCTGTGCAGCCCTAGCACAGCCCTTTCCTGGGCGAGACTTCTGGAGGAGTCCAAGAAGGAGCTAAGTAGGGATGCTGAGATCTGAATTTCAAGCAAAACAGAGCAGAGCCCAAAACGTTTGCTCATCCAAACATGCAAAATCTTCAGAAAAGGACACGATCAGTTTAGAACACTTCTACAGCAGCTCATTTGCAATCTCTGCTTAGTTAAGCATACTACCTCTTACAAAACAGGGAAACTTTGAAAGATATATATATTAAACTTTGTAACCTTAAAATGCAAAGTAATGAATGCTTAAGGAAAGTAGGAGGGCCTTGGGGGAATCAAGAAGTACTGAATTTAGTGGGGTGAGTTATTAAATATTTACCTTTTCCCATTGACTTAGAAGAACACAAAGTTTTCCACTGGCGAGATGGTCTCTCTCCCTACAATGTGGCTCTGTATTCCTTCCCCTGTAGTTGATTTTGTGCCAGGGTTGGAGGACTAGGATGAAGTCAGCACTGACTTTGGCATACGTGATGTCTGTGTGCATGTGTGTATGTATACGTGTATGTCTGTGTGCATGCATGCATGCATGTATGTGTGTGTGTATGTGTGCATGTATGTGTGTATATATTTATGCTTCCTGGCTGATTCTTGTTTCAGTAACTGAGTCTGTCTGTCATCTGCTTCCTGCATTTGTGATGCCTCTCTTTGTGGCCACACATATCTGGGGTCCCAGGGCTCAAGTGCAGCTCCTAAGCCAAGAAGGTGACACAGGTCTTACCTTTTTGTACAGACTCCTCAGATCTCGGTACTGCCACATGCTGTTGAGGACCTGAGACGCGGCCTTGACCACTTTTGGAGAGTGTCTGACAAAGAGAAGATGGGAAACGTGAGATGGTGAGTGGTGGCTGGGCTGGTGCGGACACTGACTCGTGCGGAGATGTCAGAGTCCGCCCCACCGCACCCCAGCCAGGCTGCTCCGGCTCTTCTCTTCGCAGCTGGGTAACACAGAGCACGTTCCTGCCGACTCCAGGCCCATCAGTATGCTCTTAGGGTGAGACACAGAAAGACACTGCAGTTGGTCAGAGAATTTTTAAAATGCAAAAACAAGAGCAGCAGCATTTAGAGTGCAGGCATAGCGTCTGACTACAAAACAGATCAGAAGGAAGAAACAAATAGTGGTCAGGAGGGCCTGCTTCAGAAGTTTTGATGGCGTGTTGGGGAACACCTGGGAAATAAGAAAAAGGCCATCTCCTGCTCTAGCTGTAGCCGAGAGCATCACAGAGCTGCCTCGATACAGCCAGGTGACCCCAGCGACCTGCTCTCCAGGGCTGCTGAACCCCAGCACAGGAACACGCGTGTCGGGGTGCACACACTTCCTTCCCACACAGACAGAGGAGGGCGTGCATGTGTTAAGTGCCTACAACCGAAGCCTTACAAGCATTCCAAGTTTCGTCCTCTGGTCCGAAGCGCAAGTGAGAAATCAAGGTCGCAGAAACGTGTGGATAGTGCTTCTTAAACTTTATCCAAGACACATCTTTGAAATCCCTATGAAAACACATCTAGATATTTTGTGACTCTTGCTTTAGGGTCAATCTGTATCTCAAAACAGAGACTAGGCCAGTCAGTCCGTGTTGATTTTATGCAATCAGATTCTTGGAAGCTACTTTGACTAGTGGTCATAGATGCTGTTCAGTACCTGGAAATTCCTTATTTTTGTGGTTTCACAACCAGCTGCATGATTGTGTGACTGCCACTGATATTATGGTCTGTCTCGGGGCCAGTTCACTTGTACTATGATCATAGGGATAGGCGGGAGCCATGGTTTTGGGGACAATATGTTCTTGGTGGCAATTGCTCAGTTCTGCCACTGCAACATGAAAAATCATAAGTGTAATAAATGTATCAGAATAGCTCTGATGCTGCTGAAATAAAAAGTGAGGAAATGGTAGACAGGTCAGGCTGAGGTTGGATTTGAGAGTCAGAGCAAATGCACATTTCACAGGTGAACATTTTGACAGAGGCCTTGGTGGTGTAGTGGTTAGCACAGCTGCCTTCCAGGGGCGAGCATTTTGCAAAGACATTATGGAACGCCAATCCATGGTCCATAAATGGGCTGCTACCTTCTTGGTTCTTTGTACTCGTGATTTAGACCAACTCGGTCCAAGGCTTCAACCATGTACTGAAGGGCAACAGTAACTGTCACTCATTATTTCTGAGAAGGAAATCAACTTTGGCTTTATTAGTTTTATCAAGTATTTGAAGAAGAAGAAAAAAAACATACAGTTCTCATAAATCTTACTATTTTCTTTAGGGAAGATTAGCTGTATTAAAGTAACATTACTTTATTTTACTAAAATGAATGACTGTGAAATTATTTCAAAATTTATGATCATATCATGCTCCAAGTGTAATTTTAAATTCCTTTAATTTTAGGCCTTTTCTTGGATGCAGATAAAGGTATACTGTATTCTTATGCAATCAACACTGAACAAAGATTAAATGCTGTTTTGTTGTATTTTATCATTGTTAGCTAGAGATTTGTCTGTGACAATAGTCACACGACCCCGGAGGAACATCTATTAGTATTCAGGTAGTGAGGGTGTACTTGAAACATTTAGCATACAAAATTCCTCTGACACAGTGCAATTCTTTTCATTTCTACTTCTTGTTTAGTTACAAAATAGAAAGAGAATGAATATGTAATGAATAGCAGGTTTTAACCTCTCAATTAAAATGTCAATACATCAGAGTAGTATAATGACATGTGAAGGTCAAAGAAACATTCCTTTGTTTCCACTCTTCAATTTTGATCCATCGCTTGGACCAGTACTATAAAAACTTCTACTGGAAAAAATGTAACTATTGATTGAAGGATTGGAACAATTGAGTGTTTCTAATGTGACAAGTGATTATAATCCAAACCACAAAACACAGTTCTTTACTGACAAGTAACAGTCGAGACCGTTAATAGCTTTTTTGTCTTATGACAAAATACAGTGACACATTCGGCACTATTTCCTGCATAACTGTTAAAACAAAAAAAATGTGTTCTTGAAACAGACAGACATGATAGAATGTCCATAATGGGTATTTAAAATGATGTGGAAAGAGTAACATCAAGAATTTGAAACTGTGAGTATGAGATTCCTGCAAGAGTCAATAACAGTTACACAATGCCTGATCTTCACTGGACCGGTCAAGCTGCGCTGATTGAAGGTGTCAGCAGGTGTGAGTCCCCACAGCTGTTCAACACAGCCATGCCAGCTGCATGGTCCCAGGACACCAGTCCCATTGGTTGTGTTCCCAAGTCACAGTGAGCCGTGTGGTTCTCATGCTGTGACTGACAACTCCCCCGTCTGATTCATTAACAACACTGCATGTCTAGGCTGGCATATATTTAAAAATCAAATATATCAGGACATTAAAATGGGGAACCACGGTTAGGCATATATTTTTTCCACCTATGTTTTCCAATTCTATTTTAAGTATGAGATGAACTTATTTCTGGAAGCAAATATTTAAGAACAATTTGGAGTATTTGAACACATTTGCAAGCATTTTATAAATTAACCAGGATGAGTTGATAGTCTTACCATTGCCAGTTACTGAATCATCCACCCCAATTCTAAAAGTTCTATTGTTAGTAAGGAATTTTTAGTCTATTAAAATATTTCTAGAATGCCTTGGGAATCTCAATGCCTACTCCCATCGTAAAACTGTATGTTAAGTGATGAGTTTCATGCTAAGATTTGGGGAGATTCTCTTGGATTCATTTTGTTTAAGAGCGGTGAAAAGCAATAACCAAACTGAAGAGTAGGTAGGAAATGAGAATTTATAAAAACCCTGCTTTGATCCTCAAAGTAGTGTATAAAAAAGAGAAAAACTACATGGGAAAATGGAGCACATTAACTAAACAGAAGAACTATAACTAGAAAGATGCTTCGTTTAATCTTGTTTATCACTTCTTATTAAACTCACAAATCTAGGCTGTTGACATTGGAAAAGTGACTATTCCATAAAGAAACTTTTTGGTCAAATTAAAAGATATTTATGAGGTCATCTGTAGTGAAAAATGTCCTGCAATTAACAAGACCTCACAGGACCATTTCTGGGTTAGAAACAGGTGTGTACATGACAGTATTTCATAGACCACCTCTTCCAGTGATTTTTAAATAGTTTGCCAAACAGCTTCCTGTGACCACAGGAAGGATGAAAGCATCTTTCATCTGTGGGGCCCATTTAGTGATGCTTTCTACACTGAGAAGTCACAAAGTCAAAGAGGATTAGTGCACACCGAACGCTCCCCAGCTCTCTCACTGTAACACTCCGAGAAACTATTGGAATCTTCGACTGTCTCGTGAATATAGGCAGATATGATAGAGTGTTTTGTGGACGATGGGCTTATTGTGAGTCTATGCATTCATGCTCTGAAAAGTATTAATGTATTCATGTTCAATGCTCAAAGCACATAAGCACTTCAGTTAGAGATCTCAAAGGTTTACTGAAGCTATGCAAAGGAGAAAACCATGCAACTTCCTTCCTACACGGTATACAGCAATATATATATATAAAATTTAAGCCAAAGCTACACTACACAATTATTGCTTGAGCCTAATGGGGCTCCTCTACTTGATATAAGAAAATATTGAAATTTTAATGCTGGTTATTTGGAAGCTTCACGGTGCTTAAACAGAAACCAAGAAACTTGCATCCTACCTTGGTAATACCATGAATTAGATGAAGTAATGAGATCAAATTTCTAGAAAGCCTCCAAGTGTATTCCTCACTGTCTTTAATAATAAAAGACAAATTATTTAGCATTTAGATGTAAAGGAATGGGGAGGCAGGGAAACAAAAGTCACGAGGTAGACAGACCCTCGATAACAAAAGGTTTACTCCTTTAATCTTCTTTGATTACACTAAGGAACTTCCAGGAGGCAAAATTTAATTAAGGTTAGCGAAGGTTTCTGTAGAAATTGACAGCTTATTGATATGCCAGCACCCTGGCTGGTGGAGATATTTTTCAGTTATATATAGTATGGTACCTGGCTCTTAAATCACATTGGAAGACATTCCCATTTGTGGTAGTACAATGGCCTCGATGACTGGTCTTCTTTTTATTCCACTTGTCCCAAAGCCCTCTTTTCCTACTACTTTCTCCTTTCTATCTGGGAGGTTTCTAGTCATCCTTTCAGACTTTTTTTTTGTCTGAACTTGAGACTTGATTACTGAAAATTCCAGGAAGCACATTATGAAAGCCCCTCCCTCATTTTTAGATTAGGAATCATGGCCATAGTGACATGTTAAATTAAACACTGGCCCCGAATCTCACAGCTAGCAAGAAGTGTGCTGGATTAGAACTGCGCTCTGAGTGCATCGCACTCTCTTCTCCTGTGTGACAAGGTGCTACGCAGAACTGAAGAGGCACAGAGCCGAAGAACGGGGATCCATTAGCACATGCCTTACAGTCACAGACGGACACCAACAACTAGATACCTTCATGCGTTCGGGCTAAGCTAGCTGTCTCTTTCATATGGAAGGGATACATCAGCATGTAGGCTGTAATGTCAAGTCTACTTTATCAGTCTCCAAGACATTAAATTATTTAGTGGGTCAAATCATCAGTAATATCAGTTTTCATGGTGAGCAGGAAGACTGGAAACCATTTTCATTTCCCTTCCCTTGATGATGGAAACAGATGTTTTCCAGGGATATTCATCAGTGCTACCCACAATCAGGGAAGGACGGCGCAATTAGAACAAATTCTACCAAGGAAGAGACGTGAAGTCACCCGGGAACTTACTTATCTCCTTTGCTTTTGGAGATGCCGACCAACTTCTCGATGCCGCCAGCATCCCGTAAGGCCTTGGCATTCTCCATGTTCTTGGTGATCACTTCGTGCAGGGTGCAGCAGACAGCTGTCACAGTGTCGTCTGACATGGCCTTGCTGGCTGCGTTGTTGCTGTTGTTCCCACCGGGAAGTCTGTGGACCAGGTCTCGCATGGCGTATTTGCCTTGGGAAAAGAAAATTAGGGGAAGAGTTGAGAAGAAGTCCAATTGCAGGAAGAGAGCAGAGGGAGAGATGGTACAGGGAAAGGAAAGGAGAAAGCGGGAGGCTATGTCAGTGCACATTTGTTGGTTTCCCACTACTAAATGTTCTCTCTGGGGTGCTTTCCAACACCTAATGCAGAGAAAATAGTACAATTATCCCATCGTATTGCTGGGCCTTGGGTACCAGGAACCTCCTCGCTCTGGTGGTCGCTGCCACCCATGGGTATTGCATAGCCTTCCTTATATGGTCAGTCATCATTAGATTATTTTTTATAGTTAAACCAATGTAATTCTGTCTTTTTTCAGAAATGAGGAAAAGAAACAGAAGTCTGTACACGTTTAGTATAGGTGCCATTTTTAAAGAGTATTTTGGATCTGCAATTGGTTGAATCCAAGGATGAAAAATCCATGGATGTGGGCAGCTGATTGTCTTTCCTGATATAAAATGCCTGGGCTTTGGGACCAGTGACATGTGCGCTGAGTCACTGGGCAAGTTAGTCAGTGTTCCTAAGCCTCAGTAGCTTCCCAGTCTGTAAAGCAAGAAAGATAATGACACCTAATTTACAAGGTTATTTTCAAGATTAAGTGAGCAAATGTACAGAAAACACTTGACATGCAGTGATTAACAAAGATACAGGGCTCAACAGATATTAACTATCACTAGTAAGTTCTTGATTGATATAGTCACAAAAATTAAGAGAACGCATAGCAAGTCTAATGTAACCCTCAAAAATAACTTCCCAAGCAGTATGGCAGGACCTACATTATTTAGCAAGAGTCAAACCACAAATATCTGGGAAACATTATCACCTATGTGAGTTCTGACCTCTGTAAAGCAAAGAGAAACACTGCAAGTGGAGGAGAGGAGCCTGACAATTACTATCTAACAAGGTGTCCTTTGCATCCCAGTAACCTTGTCTCTCTGATAGAATTTTATTGTTTGAACCTACAACATAACGTTTACTAACCTGGCATGTTTTTCTTTGTGTGAATAATAAAATAAAATCCAACTCTGCTTCCTTAATTCACTTTATCATCATTAATCTGGCTACTTCCAATGATAAAGGTACTTACTACGGCATATTTATGGAGTACTTTTTGTTTACAAAGCACTTTAGGCATTACCAATGATTCAACAAGGCAATTAATTTATCCCACCTGCAGTTTCCAATTCTGTTCCTTTAATTTCCTTCTGGAAGTAAAAAAAATGGGCACCTGTAGCAAAGTTGACTGTTCTTAAATTTTCAGGTGGAATTGGCAAATATACAAAGTTTGACCCCTGGCTTGTTTCCCCTATCATAAGCAGACATTTGTAGCTGGCTCCCAGAAGCTATTTGAGATATTTTATCCCCAAAGCATCTCTAAGTGATACCTCCTTCTGCTGCTAAATTCTCTAGTGCGCGGTGCCTGGGGGCAGGGAAAAGGACTTCTTGGGAGTAGGCAACGTCTTAATTATAGGCAGTGATAAATAAAACATAGGCCCTTGTAATTTTGGTAACCGCTCCTATCCTATGTTTAGGTGGCTTATTTTAGCTTGGACAGAAAATGCTGATGTTGAAATTACTGAAACAGAAAAGTGTCTTCATTCACTTGATGATAGCAGAGGAAGTGGCTGACAAAATGGTTTGCTGAAAACCCCCAAATGCAGCATATTTATTTTCTAATGACAGCACTTAGAGCAGTTTGGAGAAAATATTTTACATGAATAGTCCTCTGTGCAACTGGCTTTAACTGTCTGTTAATACATGAGATTCAGCCTTGGCCAAGAGTTTACCTTTTTAAAATTTTTAAAAAGAGAATAAAATCAAACAAAATACAATGGAATAAAGCCAATCAAAAGAGAACTGTGAAAATGATACTGGGACTTCAAAACAAGGTAATAGGAAATCAACCATGGCTACCATAATATAGCTTGCAATATTCGAAATAGCTGTCCATACTGTCAGATATAATAAAATCAAACAACACAAAGCAGAATAAAACCAAACCAAACCAAACCAAACCAAACAATGAAAATGATACAGGACTGTAAGACAAGATAATAGGGAATTAACAATGGCTACCGAGAGTTTACTTTGGTTACACCCAGCATGTTGGAGACCCTGTCAGTTCATTAACCCCCATGAGGTGTTAGGAGACAAATGTGAAATGCACACGAGTCAGAAGGTGGTGTGTTCTTTTTTGTTTGTCATGATAAGGGATGCAATAGAGGAAGGACAGCATGATTGACAAACATTTCAACCATTATGCATACGTGGATGTCGTTCCCACACTTGACTGGGAAGGGAAGGTTGTTTGTGTGACCTTGGACACTGTCAAGGTTGGGAGCAAAGCAAAGACAGGGCGAGGATTGCCTGTGGCATTTCTTAGTTTTGGTTGCTGCCATCACAACTTAAATCGTGCCAGACAAACCCGAACATGTGGCTTCATCACGGGTTCCCTATCTGTGAGTCCTGAATGGATCACAGGTGTCCCTGCAATCTCCAGGTGGCAGCGGTGGCCACCCGTGATGAGCAGCCGCTTCCACTCGCCCCACTGCACAGCAGACACTGCGCAGACACTGTCGTTGCCCATGTACCCACAGCGTGGGAAGGACCGGGCGTCCTCTGTGTTTGGCCTCCCACACCTTGATTGTTGGGGAAATGCATTGCAAATAGTTTATTCTTTACATTTCCAATGGAGTTCACTGACATTTTTCTTAGCAGTCGGATTCCTTCCATCTAATCTGTTTATCAAGAGAGATACATTTTAGTCTACAGTTTTGATCATCTGAAGGAAGAAATGAACCAAAGTGAAATTATTCCCTAAGGAAGAAGACCTCTTGGCAAGATCCGTTAATTACTTTGAGGATATAATTTTTTAAAAACCTTTGTTTATGTGCTGAAAAAGGATGTCTTCTAGCTATTTTCAAGTTTTTAGAAGCTTTGAGACTAACTGGGGCAAAAAAAGAAAACACAGAATGTGGAGTAATTACAGCCAGAAATGACCCTGTTCAGTGTGTTGGTGTCAGCAGCTCAGGGAGGGTGGAAATTCATCCTTCGAAGCTGGGGTTGTTAGGAAGGCAAGATTAGGTAGCTATTTTACAAAGAGAATTCGGGTGCACTAAGAAGGAAAATTTCAGTATAGTACAACTGAAGGTGAGAGAAACTTGTGGTTATTTTCTTGATACTAAAGCTCTCCATTCTGAACGCCTATGGAAACTATCAGCTCTGCTACTGCTACTATCAAAGTAGTTTGTCCCCGTAAACGTTCCATGTCCCAGGGTTTCTTGTCCCCATGCACTTCTAAACATTAGAAGAAGCTAAACCGCTCTTTCTCTTACCCACTAAGAATTTTCGTTCCCCTTTTCTCTCAACCTATGGTCCCTTGTGGGCCACAAGTCTGAGATTTATCCCTGGGCAGAAGGCGTTAACTGCCTTTTGTGCTGCAGCTGCGGTAAGAAGGGGCAAGGCAAGTGCGCCCCGTTTTCACTTCCAAAGCTAAGCACCGCCAAGATAAACAAAGCATTGATTCGTTTTCCTTTCGGAGAGAGGAATGGGTAGAGGTTGATGCTTTTAGGGTGAGTATCGGGGTGGCGGCACCAGCAGGTAGACGCCGTCCGGCAGGGGACCTAGTGCAGGAGCAAGCTGGAGGTTGTGCAGGGGCCAGGCCCCTCCGGGACCCCAGGAGCTCAGCAGCGGCCCTGTGGGGGCTCACGGTGCTCGGCGGATGCAGAGCAGAGCTGGGGGCACAGGGTCCACCCCGCGGCGGCACCGGGCAAGCGCAGTGCAGGTGCGGGGCTCGGAGGGAACTGCCCAGAAGCAGCAGTGCTGCCCGCGCTCCGGCTTTCGGTTTGAATTTGGTTTAATGATGAGAAAAGGGGGTGATTTGTACCGGTGATCCGGGACGGCAGGTGACGGGAACAAATCAGGACCCAGAGGATGAGGACCCTGAATACAAAGAGTTGGCCATGGTGGGGTGGAGGACCGCAGAGCAGGGCGGTGGAGATGCCCGAGATGCAGTGGGCGGGGCTTGGGCATGTGCCACGTCCACGCGACGGAGACAAGGCTGGGGCAGCGGAACTTCTGCCGTTGACCGCTTCTGTTTCTGTGCAGTGTCTGTGATGGTTTCCATTTCGATTTCTGAACTAAGCCTACTTCTGTTTCAGTGAGTGCTGCCACTTAGCCTCCTGCTTGGCGGCAGGAACAGTGAGCCGCGGCTTTACGGTCTGACCACCTGCACCCCGTCAGGTGGCAGACGGCGGAGAAGCCACGTGAGCCCCTTTCTACTCTGATTACGGATTTCATTGCATCTCTCTTTCCTGTGCACCATTCTGAACTCACACCGCGAACTGTTTAGAGAAAGGATTTATTTTATTTATTTTTTTAGATCCGGTAAGAATATAGAGAGTAACCCAGCATCAGCCTCTCCATTTCTAGAGCTGCAAAAACAGGCCTGTAAGTATTTGCTGAGATGCTCTAAAATTTTTAAAGACATTTTTTGGAGGAAAAAATCACATCATATAAAATGTACGACCTCACCCCGTTTAAGTAAATCATTCGGCGGTGTTAAGTACGTTCACGTCACTGAACAACCATCAGTCGTATCCAGGACTCTTCTCAACTTGCACGATTGAAATTCATACCCACATCAATAAGACCCTCTCTGCCCCCTCTCACTCCGCAGAAACCCCAATCTACTGTCTGTGTATAACCTTCGCTGTTCTAGGTACCTTACATACATGGAAACACACAGTATTTTTCTTTCGGTGACTGGATTATTTCACTTAGTGTAAAGTATCTACGGTTCACCAACAAGCACATGTGTACCACATTTTGCTCGTTTGTTCATCTGTGGGTGGAAATTAAGTTGATTGTCTTGACTCTAGTGAAGAATGTGGCTATGAGCATGGGTATGTAAATATCCTTTTGTTGTGTATTCATCCGTGCCTTTCAGTCTAAGGTTAGTTTCTTGTAGACAATATGCAGTTGATTCGGTTTTCTGTGCACTCTGAAAATTTCTGTCTTTGCATTATTCAATCCATTTACATTTAAAGTAATTACTGATTACTTTAAAATACTTAATTTCTTGCATTTTTTATTAGTTTTCCATGTGCTTTACCACATTATTGTCTCTTCTTTTTAGCTACTTTTTTGTGTTAAAAATGTTAAATGCTAAAATATTTTAACCCCTTTCTTATTTTTTGTTCTGTATGTTCTGTAACTACTGTGCATGTATGTGTGGCTATCATGGGTATTACATTTACCATCCTAAAGCTGTAACACTCGAATTTGTATCAGGTGAACTTCAATAACATGCAAAACCCCATCTCACTTATTGTCCCATTGTAACCTTTTCTGTTATTGATGTTACAAAATTACATGCTTGTATAATGTGTGTCAAAAACAATTATTTCTGTTTTTAATGTATCTCTGAAATTATATAGAAAACAAAGCATGGAGTTACAAACTGAATTTACTATAAAAATTGTCTTAAAGGCTAACAACATTTTTTCCTGAAACATATTGGTCTCATAAATTATTCAGAAAACAAGAAGTGGAATTGTAAACCATAATATTAGCTTTTATAATTGCTTATGCATTTAATTTTACTGTGGTCTGTATTTTTTCCTTATAATTTTGAATTATTGCCTAGTGTTCTTTCATTTCTGCAGGGCTCCTTTTATGATTTCTTACAGAAAGGCTTAGTGGTAACGAACTTTCTTAGCTTTTGTTTATCTTGGAATCTCTTAAATTCTTTTACTTCTGAAGAACATTTTTGCAGAATGCTTGGTTGATAGTTTTTATTTTTCTTTTAGCACTGTGAATATATCACCCCATTGCCTGCTGACCCTTTTGATGAAACATCTGCTAGAATTTTATTGGGGACTTCTTGTGTATGGTGACTTGCTCCTTCTGCTGGTTTCAAGATTCTTTCTTTAGCTCTGCCTTTTGATGATTTGATTATAAGGAATTTTGGTGTTTCTTAAAGGTCATCCTATTTGGGTTTCACTGAACTTCTTGATATTTATGTTCATGCCTTTCATCAAATATGCTAACTTGCCTTTATTTCATGCAATCTTCTATCTACCCCCCTCTCTCCTCTTTTCCTTCTGAATTTCTTCCTGGTATCCCATAGATCTCTTCTGCACTATTCCTTTTCTTTAATCTTTTTTCTTTCTGTTCTTCAGGATCAACAACTTCAACTATCTTGCTTTTTAAGTTTGTTGATTCTTTCATCTGCCTGCTTGCTCAAATCTGCCTTTGAATTCCTTTAGTCAATTTTATCATTTAAGTTATTATATTTTTCTTTCTGGCTTCTTTTTAGGTTTTCTGTCTATTGGATTTCCATTTTTGTGTGTGTGTGTGTGTGTGTGTGTGTGTGTTTATTTCCTTGACTTTTTCTGTCTGCTTTTAGTTATCTGAGTATTTTTGAGAAACTTATCTTAAAATCTTTGTCTAGTAGGGCAGCCATCTGGCAATTCTCAAGGAGAATTCTTGGCTGGTCAATTTAATTCCTTTGAATTGGCCATATTTCTCTATTTTTCTGCAGTTTTTGATTAGTTATTGTTGAAAACTGGGTATTTGAGTCTAATGAGGTAGTAAGAGGTGGAAGAACCTGGAAATCAGATACTTTTCCTTCCTCTGAGTTTGCCACTTTTCTCTTTTTGTATTGCTTTTGATAGTGCTCTGCTATCTCTGTACTGAGAAGTGATCTGAGGTATAGATTCGAGGTTTTTGTAGATATTTTTCTGAAGCTGTGTCCTTCTATGGGCCTGTATATTGACTTTCTAATAACTCCCATATATCTGAACATTTTGAACATTCTAGTTTTTAATGATTGGCTCCAAAAAGAAGAAAAACATAATGAATTAGGAAAGAGGAAGGGGTGCCATCTTTTCAAATCTTATGGAAGCCACTTGGGCCAAAGGAGAAGGGCTTGCAACCATGAGGTGTGGGTGGGCATGTGTAACAGGGGTGTTTGCCACTGACTACATTTCTGTGATCAGCTAGAGCCATCTGTAGAAAGCACAGATCCCCAGTACATGGATGACAGGGTCCCTCGTGCCAGCTCTGGCTTTTGCAGCTGCTTATAAGCTGCTCTAGAGCACAATCTAAGCTTCCTGCCACAGGCTGAGGGCTGGGTAGTAACTTCTGACACTGACCCAAATTAACCAGAGTTTTCTGTGCAAGGCTTTCACTGACATTTGCAACTTCTTCAGTACACTCCAAAGTTTCAGAACAGTTATGTCAGACAGATTCTGTGCATGTGATGGTTGTCTAGGTGAGGAGACAGAATTTGGTGATTTCTCCGCCTGCATTACCCCTACAACCTCTCCTTACTCTGGGTTTACTTTTGTTAAATGACTTATGCTACAAAAGTGAAAGGCTGGTTTCCCCATGTGTGGATATCAGCAGGTGAGTGTGTGAAGAGCTTTTCTTCCTTGGTTATGGGAGCTGTCAGTTCCCCAGTGCTTTGTTGGAAGTCACACCTCTATGTGCAGTGTAGCTTGCCCTTTTTATCTCTGTCTTTTGGGAAATGCCTAGAGCTTAATTTATCATAAAACCAGTCACTTGCACATAATAATGATATCTAATTTACACTGACAGTCTATCATCAAAGGGGAGAGAATATATGAAAAACATCGGTATTCTAAAACTGGTTTCTGCAGCTCATAGACCAAATTGGTGAAGCACTAAAGAAGGTAACTCTTGGATACTGAATAAATTTGAATTTTTTTGATGAGGAAAAAGTTTCTTTTGGGTTGTCTGGAGACCTCTGACTTCTGAGAATATGAGGAAAATTCCGAGGGCACAGAACCAGATCTTTCACAATAGTATTGTATTAAATGAAAATGCCAGTTGGAATAGGGTACAGACTGTGAGATTCTGCATACATAGCAATGCTGAAGTATCAGAATTACAAAGATGGAAAACAAATTAGTGATCACTGGAAACTTGGGACAGTGGAGCAGAGAGTGACTGTGAAGCCACAAATATTCTTGGGCTGATGGAACAGACGATGGTATATCTTGATGGCTGTGGTAGTTACACAAATCTATATGTGATAGAATGATATTGCGCTGTGCACACATATTACAATGTTTTCTTCCTGATTTCAATATTGTATAGTTACATAAGGGGCAAACATCAAAGAAAACCAGGTAAAGGGGACATGGCCCCTTCCTGTGCCATCTTTGCAATTTCCTGTGAATGTATAATTATTTGAAGATAAAAAAATGTAAACTAGAAATACAGAAATGTGCCAGGGAGATGAAACTATGTGTTGACAATAAGTTGTAAATAAACTTTAAAGTTGGTCCCTGGTTCAACCCACATTAGACTGAACAAGCATTACAAAAATTGCATGTGTTTAATAGGGTTAAATCCAGGTATAAAGTCCTCCTGAGTTCTGCAGCTCACCCAAGAGATTGATGAGATTCTTTAATGTGTGTATACACATTTTCTGTGTCAAGAGAGTGCTGCAACCTTTATATTCTCCAGATGAAATTGATAAATGGAGCTCCTGATTTAATTGCCTCAGGTAAACAATTAAGTCCCTATATATAACACTGCAACAGGAGAACTAAAAACATTTCAACAGAAGCATAGTCGCAGAATGCTTTAAGTTGTCAGTCCTTTGGGAAAAATATTTCTCTCATAAAAGCTTTTTTCACTGTGAAACGCAAAGAAGTTTAACAAGGAATTAAATTAATGGTTCTGGTTGCTATGTGAAAAATTGTGAAGCACAGAATTACAAGTTGACATCAGATTTGCACAGGCAAAGGAAAAAATAGTGCTAAGATGGTCTGGGATCTTTAAGAACTTTGAAAGAGGTTTCAATATTTGGTATCTAAGGTAGAAAGAGTCTGTTTTAGCCTAGTTAAATCTTTGCAAAATCAAACTGGTTTGGTAATTTCAGGTAAAAAAAGAGATGTGTCTCTCCCTGATTCCATCATGTCATAAATCTTTTGTTAGCAGAATCTATTTTATGCAAGATTCTGTTTATTTCCTCATTTTTGAATTAAGATAGACTGTAAATTTCTAACTCTGGTTTTATTAGGCAGATAAGCTGACACCATTTATTTTAAATGAAAAATGGTAAACAGGTGCTCATCTAGGTTGAATTTTATTAACACATTTTAAATAGTTTGTTCTTCTTAGCCTTATGTAATTTTTGAAATTCTGCTAACTGAATCATTCCATTTAACTTCTCTGGGTAACATTTTTAATTAACACGTGCACAAGCATACACACATATTTCAAAGATTTGCAGATTCACGACTGCCTTGACCTTGTTAGTATGCACATGCATGTCACCACCCATGAAACACAAAAGACACAGGCAGGGCTATAGGAGGACACGCATCAGGAGCCTGTGTGAGCGACAGGCAGCTTTCTGAATCTGGGCTGGTCCCCTGAAGTTCTGCCATATGATACGGCTCTCAAGTACATGTCTCCTAGCCTGCTCTATGTCTGAGAAAACAACTCAGTTGCTGTGTTTCGAAGTTATATCTAGTATGGGTAGTTGGTGCTTCCTGCATTAGTATTCTTTGGCTGCTATAACAGATGTTCAGTCGTATAAAACTACACAACCGTGTTACTTTGCAGCTCTGTACGTTAGCAGTCTCATGAAGGTCTCACTGAGCTAAAATCATGGTGTGGACAGGGATGCACTCTGGAAGTTCTCAGGGAGAACTCGTTTTCTTGCCTTTTCCAGTTTCCAGAGACCATCTAAATTGCTGGGCTCTAGTGTTTAAAGCTAGCGAGACTGTCAGTGGAATTCTCACACCAAATAGCTCCCACATTCTGGATAGCCCCCTTTAACCTTCTTCCAATTTTAAGGGTCTTTGTGATTACGCTGCCTTATGTGGGGACAATTCCATTCTTTTTCCCAACTTAAGGTTAGCAAACCCCACTATCCTTTGCCAGCCAAGGTGATATATTCACAGGTTTTGAGCTTAGATGTGAGATATCTCACGGGTGACTGTTATTTTGTTTGCCACACTTTACTAGGTACAGCAGTTGTAAATTAATGTGAATGTGTCTCTAAGGTAAAGAAATTTGTTTCCATTTACAAAGGAGACTCTCTACCATACAAATGTCTAGATATGTGCTAATATCTGAAAGAAAATAATTCAAGATATTTTGGGGTGATTCATAAGTTACAGAAAGTTTGAGAAGAAGTGAACCTTATTTGACTTGCCTTATAATGCTTGAAATTAATGAAGCAGAAGAAAACAACTAAAATGTGTTAAACCTTTACAAAGTTTACGTAGTTGATGATTTTACTAATAAGGTAAATGGTGGATTCTTTACTGCAAATGTTACCAAATATTACCAAATGAAGCGTATTAGCCCCCTTCCCCATCACTTGGATATAATACTCAGCACCCAGAATTTAAGGAAGGAGGGGTTTAACTTGCTTTATCATTTCAGGGGATTTAGTCCATGGTCAAGCAGCCCAAGACAGAAACATCATTGTGTAAGGCAGGCAGAGCAAAGCTATTTAGTTCACGGTAGCTGAGAAGCAGATGTGGGCACAGTGCCAGAGAGAAAGGGACCAGGAGGAGACACAGTATCCACAATCACGCCCCCATGACCCACCTGACACACCAAGAAATGTGTTTCCCTAATCTCTCCAGTGGCTCCAAAGCCAATCAAGGTGACACTTAGGCTTCAATGTCACATGAAGTTTGTACCTAGTTTTTATCTTCAGTAAAATGGCACATTGATCTTTGAATATATACTCTGCTTTCAATGAGAAACTATGAAGAATAGTATGAGCCCAAAGAGCAAAGGTTTGTCTCCTCACCAAAATACTCCTCTTCGAGATCTTGTCAATTTGGGGATGTTTTTGTTCATCCTTTCAATCACTTGTAGCAAAATTTCCTCATTTGTGAAAATTCCAGAGTTAAATCTTTTCAATTAATATTTAGAAAAAGATCCTTACATATGAAAAAGCTAGATTTCTTAATAACTGATGAGGTTTTTGTTGTTGTTGCTGCTGCTGTTTTATTTTAAATATTATTACTCTGGAACCAACCAGAAGTTAATGTTTTGTCTTGAGCCATGCAGGACTTACTAGATTCGTATCTTGCATCCCTTGATAGTCCTTTGTGAAATTGCCTTCTGCAAATCCACATCCCAAATCAAAACTAATAACACCTTAAAGAATATTTTAGATGTATAACATTTGGGGCTACCATAAACACCATTTTTTTTCCTATCTCACCTTACAAAGGATACAAAAAAATTAGCTATGTACTGCATTCTGCAGGTTTTAATGCAGCTCAGTATTATGGTGAGAGCTGTCATGTTTATAAGGTTCCAACACAAAAAGACATGGCATGAAAATAAAAGGAGCCCAACTTCCCCTTAGTTAGGAAAAGTACAATAATACCGTTATGATTGTGCTTCAGCAGCGATGAATCTTTCATACACATAGAAGCACATTCATGTTGCACACTGGCTCAATCACAGCAACCATTCTTGAAAAAGAAAGGTTTCATTTATAGGGTTTAGAGAGCTGTGTCGCAGACCTGACATGTGCTGGATGGGAGACATTAAAAGACCATGGAGACTGCTCAGTGCCCTCTCTGTTCATAGTCTCTACCTGGTCTCATGGTAGCCAGTGACTGACCCCTTAGAGTATGACGCTCATCTCTCCTTGATGGCATTCGATATGGTGAGTACGCGACCCCAGCTATTCCACCTTATCAGTACCAGGTGATTCTGATGTCCCCTCTTGCTTGCCTAAATTCCCACACAAAAACCATGCCTCAGCTATTGTGTCTACTAGAAGAAGCCTCAAAGTAGCCTGTTTAAAGGGTTCTTACAGGTACTTTTGGCACCTGCGGGCTTAGCAGGGCTTGGTGGTACAGACTTTAATCCCAGCACTCTGGGAGGCTGAGCTAAGAGGATCACAAGTTTGAGCCCAACTTCGGCAACTGAGTGTCTTAACAAGACCTCCTCTCAAAGTAAAAGCATTAAAAAGGCCTGGGATGAAGGTCAGTTCAAAGGCCCTAGGTTCAAGTTCCAGTACAACAGAAACAAAACAAAGCTCCAACAAACCAAACCAGGCATCCCTATATAAGCTGTCATCAGTGGAAATGAATACCTCCCAGACTGCCAAGGGATGGGGGCAGGGTTTCCGGAACTCCTTTGCAGCAGAATCTGACAAGTTTGAGAAATCGGACTGCTTACTAATCCAACAAGATCAATACAACAAGGCTTTATTCCCTAAATAAAACCCATTTAATTAGGTTAACATTATATTCTGAATTGACCATGTTATAAAAACCTTCATTCCCACTTACGTCCTTAATGCTTGAACTAAGAGGTTATGCTTGTAAAAATTAGACTGAAATATTTTTTAAATAGAATCTTGTTGTAATTAATCCTTCAGAATTCATTTAGAAGACCCTTTGAAGATATGTAAACAAATGATAAGACAGTACACAATTGGGGAAAGCTAATAGTATAGTTCAGTAAATATAACAACTTCTATTGATCAGTCTGGGTCTATGTGACAAAGCAATAGTCAGATAATTATATATATGAAGTACCTTTACTAATCAGTGTACTTTCCTCAGCCATAAGTTTTCTTGGCATGGATTGGAGTAGAATGTGTTTTCCTTCTGACCTTCGTAATTGACCGTGCCTGTAATCCTGACCATGCCAGAGATGTTACATTTCAAGGCAAATATAAGTTAATTAGATATGACAAGACTACTCAAGAACAAGTGCGTCTCACATGTGAAGGTGACACTCATAACATCCCCAGGGCACCGGCCTGGTCCACACCACATGGCTTAGGGGATCCCAGCGCTGTAGGCGGCAGGGCCTGGAGCAGCGACAACCTAGAGCTCAGGCAGCTGGGATGATCTGTGACAGCCAGGGAGAATGAGTGAATCCAGGAGGGCTCTGGGCTGCTAATCTCAGCAGATCAGTTACAAGGGAATGGAGTATTTCTATTACATGAAAGTGATAAAGCACAAAGGTTAACATTGAAGATCTCATGTGACACACCTCCCATTTTGATTATCATGCAAAGAAGTCTTTGAATGAATCAACACTGCTTGCTATTAAAACAAACAAACAAACAAACAAACAAAAACTGCCCAGATAAGCCACATCATCAAATTCAGAGCCACATGTAAGAAGTCTGGTGAACAAACACGGGTGGATAAATTCATCTTTTTGGAGCAGAATGTCAGTATCAGGAGAGTCACCATGACAGAAAACTGGTCCCTAGCTCGGCCACCCTTGCCACAAGTGTGGGTGGCATGTGTTTATCATGAAAACAGAACAGAACGAAGCAAAGAAGGAAAAAGAAACACACAATTCCTTTTCTAGTTCCTTTCGCAAGTTACCAGTCTTTGGGCCATTTCCATCCAGCTGTTGACTCTTAATTCGCTTCTGTGAACTGGCAATTCTGATACATGGCCACGTGATTATCTGTCTGCTCCCCACAACCTGTTTACATACAGCCTTATCAGTCATGCTAAACGTGCACTTGTTGATTCCACTTGTGGAGGACCAGCTCCCTTGCAATAGTTTTAAGTGAAAAATCTCTTTCTCTTTTTCGTGCTTTGTCTTCATGTCTCTCTTTGACACATTAGGGAGTGGCGGCGGCAGCATTAATCCTACAGTCAGATTGTAACAGTCCTTTTCCCAGAACTGGAATTGCTCATCTGTCCTTTGCATCTGCTGGATTAGAATAAATATTTCATGGGGTGCACTATTTTGTAAATGAAACTTCTTTTACAAATGCCCACAGTTTTCATTGGAGAGAGAGAGACAGAGAGAGAGAGAAAGACAGAAACAGAGACAGAGAGATAGTGACAGAGATAGAGAGAGACAGAGAGAGATGGAGAGAGACAGAGAGACAGACAGAGACAGAGAGAGAGAGAGAGAGAGAGAGAGAGAGAGAGAGAGAAAGAGAGAGAGAGAAAGATATCAGTTGGTGGATCCAGTAGTTGCTCTGGGCAGAGCTTAAGACAAATTGTAGAGTAGATGCCAATGTTCCTTATACTTTCTTCTAACTATGACTTTTTAAAAAATAAAAACAAGTAGAGTTATAACACATGTGAGAACCATTTCACATGCCCGAATTTGTAAGCAGTTGATCTGAAAAAAATGATTCAAGAGTCACCCAACTTCTGCTAAGAAATAATGTCAAACAAAGCAGAGCCCAAGAGGCTTACGGTAGCCAGTACACAGTTCTTTCAGGAGTTATTACCCCCAAATAAATAACCTATTTCATCTGTTCAGAAGACAAAAGGAATTGTATTTCCAGCACCTTGAGGTCTGACACAGAGAAGTTCACTGAATTAGGTTCTGAGAAATTCTCTCACTGTTGAAGTGTCAGAATTATAAGGCAAGGGGAAGGAACAGGAGCAAGAAGGTGGCTAAGACAGGCATACTGAGTTAGCACAAGAAGGATTCTAAAAATAAAAAATGCAGTTAATTAACAGGCTTGTGGAAGCACCTTTTTGAACTAGAAATAAATTGATTTTTGAGAAATATTGAAAATGAAACAAGCAACTGAGATAGTACATTTTCATAAGATTTAAATAATTTGATTAAATATTAAGCATGATAGCCAAAAAATAATTATCTCAATTCATTGCTTAATTTTAGTAGAACAGAAGTAAAGATGAAAATTTAAACTTAACTGATTCTCGCTGCAGGGGAGAAACCTATGAAGAGCTTTTTATTTTTAGGCCAAGAATGTTATCTATTAAAAACCCAAAAAGCACTCTGCTAACACAAAAATTTCAGAAGACAATCCTTTCTGAGGTCAGTATTTCCACAAGAAAAGTTTGTTTTCTATACTGAAGTCTGAAATTCATTCTCTGACCCCAGCACCTTGGGATAATATATTGATTGCTGCAAGTAGCCTAATGCTGAATTTTAAAATCTCATTCCTTCATTCTTGATTTTTCAAATTGATTTACACCTCTGCCAAAATAAAAATAAGCCAGAATTAAGGATCCTGGGAAAGGGAATCATCTAGAGTTTTCTTCATGTGCTGCTTGTTGCAGGTGACATCACATAGGCATCTAAGTTTTTTCTGTTTCTTTCTTTTTTTTTTTTTTTTTTTTTTTGGTACCAGGCATCGAACTCACAATTTCGCACTTGCCAGGCAGGGGACTTATACCACTGAGCTAAGTCCCCTGCCAAAGGGTGTCTAGGTTTTTCACGAACATTTACAGCCGTTATTTCTGTTTTTGCTTTATGTCATCCCAGGTGCATAAAAAGGATGTGTATAATTTCTAGTTCACATGGAAGACAAATGTAGCCCATAGAAGTTTGATGACCCACGTCAGCTCACAGAGCTGCAAGTCTCTTGTGGGAAACCTTTCTCTCTCCCTGCATGATCCTCACTCCTTCCCACAGGGATGGTCTTTCCCACCTACGTGACATTTCTCTGTCCTTCATTTATCCCATCAGTCATTCTATGAACATTCATCAAAGTCACATTCTACAGATGCTCATCCAAGTTACATCCAGCGAGCTGGTGTATCTGATTTCAGTTTCCAACCATGTTATAAACTAAGGACAGATGATACTAAATACCTTTTGACTACTGATCAACTGATAGATGACGAACTGGGCACTTAGACCACACAATACAAGATGCAATGATCCTTTGACCTTTGAGAACTGAGTTCACATTTATCCTGCTGTTCTTGCCACCCACTTGTATGACAAGTTTGGGAATAGAAGTTCTAACAGGCTCTAGAAAAAGTTTCATATAACACCAAGTGTGGGAAATGCTGTACTTGATATTCAAGTCATTGACTTACAATGCATTAGCAAATTTACTTCTAATTAGGAAAGTAAAGGTCTGTGTGTTGTCTAATAGAGAAAGTGCAGCCAGTTTAATCCGGTTTTCCCCAAGTTTATCTCAAGAGAGAAAACCTTTCCCTTCCCAGAGAACTGGGATTCTGAGAGACTCACACTGGGTTGCCCTGCTTTTCTTGATACTGTACCTACTATCATACTTAGCCATCGATCATGGAGCACCCACAGATTTTTACCACCAAAGCAATTATAATTCTTTAGCAATTATTAGCCTACAGTATTGATTAAAAACCAGAACTTAATGAATCACTCTGACCGTGAAAAAGCAATGATTACAGAAGGGTTGTATACCAAGCAGCAGTCAACCGAGACTGCCCACCCTGTGCACACCTTATTCCTGAATACATTTGTCTGCTTTCGATTTCAAACATGCTTCCTTCCTCTGATTTCATAAATCTATACCTTGGCCACAGAGGACACTGAAGCAGGGAGCTAACGGGACTTCAAGGTAGGGAAGTCACTTGCTGAAGGCCAAAGAACAAACAATATCCAGAGATGAATGTGAACCGGTAGTGGGGAGTCTATCGCCAGAGTCCAAGTGTATAACCAGGCAGGACCTAACAGGACTTTGAAGTACGTAGTGCCTGAAAGGAAGCAAGCAGGCAGCTGCAGTTTGGGGACAGAGAAGGGGGAGAGAAAGCAAACGGTTAATCAAAGAGCAAGTCCCTGCTCAACCTGAGATAAAGAAGCAGGGACAAACTGGATGAGACCAATGCAAGTACATAAATTCCACCTGCCTGAAGACACCTGCAGCTCTTTTTAAAATGCATGCATAGTTAATGAGATTCCTTTGGGGACCCTTCAGGATAACATGTCTCCTTGGAGAGGGAGCTGCTCTGTTATGTAGCACAGGTATCTTCCCATCATTAACCAAGCTGTCTGTGGAGTGACCAACTGAATGTCTCCTTCCCGGGGCCATTCTGCGTACAGAGTAGCCAACTGTATTTCTTTCCTACGATAAACTTTCATTCTATGTGAGCCTTGGAACTGGACTGGGTATGATTTTCATCTTACAGGTGGCTAAGAATTCATTCTAGCCAGTGACTTCATAAACTAGGGTCATAGAGGGCATTAAGAAAGAGACGTCATTTGCTTAAAGTTTCATCTTGCTCCTTCACCAAGGTGATGTTCATGGGAAAAAAAAGTCCCTGTAGAGATTCACTGTTTTAAATCCACTTCATTTCATTGCTGAAGCTGAGTTTTGTTCAGGTAACTACATAGCCCAGTCAAGCAACGGTTTCCAATAGGCAACTCTAATTCTATTTTAATTACAAAGTTAAGCTTTGAGTTCCAATCAGTCTTAATACAAAGCCCACAGGTGAATCTCAGGAGGCAGGAGCCCAACACAGTGTGAGGCTGGCTGAACTATCAGGCCCCAACCTACACAACCGGACCCTGGGTCACAGGGTGGGGCCTGAGCTCATTTAAGATCTTGCCTGTTCCCTGCCCACCTTCTCTTTTGGTGATGATCTTGCCAGGCTAGCAGAGGCTTCAGAGCAGCCCTGTACAATCAAAGTAGTACTAACTTTCCTTTAAAAATCCTCATTTTGAGATTGATTTCTAGCATTAGTAGTTTATAAAACTTAATGTCTAGATTAAAGCTTTAGTTTATCCTGATGGGTTTAATAATTTTTTTTTCGGGATAAAGAGATTTGGCATCTTTTGAGTTTTTATAGTACATAGAATTTTTCATTCAAGAGAAAGACTTTTAGAACCCAAAGATGCTGATAACTTGTCATAATAAAAGTTAGCTTGTGCTTAGATATTTCCCTGAATTCCCTAGCTAGTGAAAACAGTGTTCTTATGAACTGTAAAAGTATCTTAGGCTACATAATATTGCCTGCTTCTTTGTTAATTAACCACGGTAGACATTTTGAATAAAACCGCTAACATTATTAATTTATCCAGAGTACCAGCATTTACATTGCAGGATTCTGCTGCAGGTATGAAACCAAAATTTAATGCAATTTGTAGCTGATGAGTCCAAAACTTCAGAGAGTGTGTTGTGTATTACTCTAAAAAGATGAGTACATATTTTAGTTATATGAACTATTCAGAACTAGGTAGGTAGAAAAAAGATAAGATGTGAAGATGAAAATAAAGGGACCAAACAGATATAACAGAAGAAACAAAAATGAGTTTAGAAGTCCAAAAATGGACCAAAATTTATTTCCATTAATCCCTTTCAATCAAAATGGCTAAACAGTAAATTGGAGCCCAGCTGACAACTCACTTACTACAAGCAATATTTAACACCGCAAAATTCCAGGAAAAAAAGGAATCGAAAGGTCCTGTGGCAATTTATTTACTGTGGTGGGATTTCACTTATTGCAAAAGAGAAAGATACAATGAACAGAAGAGATTGCATGGAAGGCATTTTTAAAAATCAGGAAGACATTAGGCTCAGTTTCTATAGGTCAGTTGCCGCAGAGCCCAGCACAGTCGTTAGTATTTGAGTTTTCTTAACTAAGCAGTCTCAGTGTTTGGAAACTCTCAGTGTCTGCGTGTGGCTTGTTCACTAGGGGCCCCGAGCAGGAAAGCCAGGCTGGCATCGTGCACCCGTGCTGGAGCGGAGGCCGGCCAGTAGGCATTGGCCCCGGGGCTCCTCGCAGACCGAAGAGGGGAATGGCATCATCCTAGCCCCTGGAGGAACCTGCCTTTTTTGGCTGCTTTCTCATTGCAGTCAGCTAACACTGTGACATGAGGTTCCTTGGCTTGGGAGAGTGATTTCTTACCAGTGACCCCTTCTAACGCAGAGGCAGCAAGTGCGCACTGCCTCCGCCGCCCTTGCACTGTGCCGAGCCCCGCGCGCTATGCGCTGACTGATGCAGTGACGTAAACAGTGACCAGCCAACATCAGGCAACAGCCTCCACCTGGGTCTACAGATAGTTCGGTGACTATTAGGGGGAGGCTGTGCTCAATGTCATCAATCAAACTAAGCCACGCAGGTCCACACCACTCATCAAGCAAAAGCAACAGAGGTCTTTGTATTAGAGAACTATTTTCAACACACCTATTGTAATCCAGTAAGAGTAACCTTGGCCATCTTATTCTCAAAGCCATTATAAACTTCAAGCACACTTGCAAGCAGGCACAGGCTGTCCAGGCGTGTGAAAGTCTGAAGAGTGAATGACGTTGTTTGTCCTGACACAAGCCCATTAGCTAAGCGGAGTTCACACAGCAACTGGTTTCCTTCTAGAGATAAATTACTAAGGTCAAGTAAAGGGGAGCATATTCCTAAATACAGACATCAGAGCTGGGAGGGTGAGGAACACAGGATAAATACTCTCGGCTTTCTGGTCACCACGCTGTAAATGGCTTGCCCTTTGCCGTGTTCCTGCGCCATGCTGTTCCTGCTGCGGAGCTGGTGATCTCGCCAGGACTGAAGCTTTTGAAACTGAGCCGAAATAAACCTGTCTTCACACTGAGGGCACCGGAAAGTGACCAAGACAGGCTGGCTTTGCTGCTTCTGGACAAACTGGCCAGAGCAGGGTTGGAGAGGAATGTGGGGCTTCAGGGCCATGCCCGCTCTGGCCACTGTGGGACCCCGGAGGACTCCAGGTGGTGCTGCTCTTATTCCCTCTGCATTGGTTTTCTGGGACTGTTTTCACAAATGACATGAGCGGGCTAGCTTTCTCAGGGACGCATTCTCTCACAGTTCAGGAGGCCAGAAGTCGGAAATCAAGGTGCCACAGGCCCTGCTCGCTCTGAAGGCTTTAGGCAAGGGTCCCTCCCTGCCTGCAGCTGGATTCCGGAGGCGTCTGGCATTTCCTGGCTCAGGCTGCTCCCCTCCAGGCTCTGGGGTCACACGCCCTTCTCCTTGGTGTCTGTACTGTCTCCTCTTCCATCTCTCACAAGGGCGTTTGTCTTTGGGTTGAGGGCCTGCCTGGGTTACCCAGGATGATGTCATCTCAAGACTCTAACTTCATTACATCTGTAAACACTCTTTTCCAAGAAAGGTCACAGTGACGTGTTCCAGGGTATGGACATTTTTGGCAGGTGTGTGTGTGTGTGTGATTCAGCCTTTTATATTTTCCTTCCCTAATTCCTGCTCCTCATTTTTTTTAAGTGCTCACCACTTCTCTCAGCCTTTTTTCCTTTGACTCCTCTATTTGGTTGGAGATGCGAGACCTCCATCCTTGCTGGTTTTAACTAGAAATATTAAGCAGCTGACCTCTATCCTATGGTGAAGGGTGGAGTGACTGTTTGTTCAGCAGCTGATGGTGAGGACAGGGTGAGAAGAGACCCGCTGCTGGTCACGGATTGACTTATGTCCTCCTCTCAAATTCTAACCCAGGACCGCAAAACAGAACTTTCCCAATGATAGGATAACTGCAGACATCATTAAGATGATACTGGAATGGAGTGGGCTCCCAATCCAGTGTGACAGGGGTCTGTATAAAAGGGAAAAAGCTGGATTCAGAGTCAGATGAACAGAGAGGGGTGGAGACAGAGGTCCAGGTGATGCTTCTAGAAGCCAAGAGATGCCAAAGATTGCAGAAGTCAGGACAGAAACACGGAACACACGATCTCGGCCCTAGGAGGAATCAACCCCATCATTACCTTCATCTTGGACTTCTAATCTCCAAAACTGTGTGACAATGAATGTCTATGTTTCATCCCACTTCTTCAGTGGTGCTTTGTTATGGTCTCCCTAGCAAACTAACACTCTGCTCCAGACCGGGGTGAGGTACGAGTTTAAAGCAGCCACTTTGAGGAGAAAGCCTCAAATAGCAGTTAACCATCCTTTGTAATACTTGACAAATATTCACCTATCATCGATCACATGTAATTTCATGGAATTTGTCATTCTGCATTCAGCTGTCTTTGAAGGCTCCTTGAATGACAGCTCCATCCTCCAGGTCTTGAACATTTCAGATTAGTGCTTAAGACAAAGGAAGCAAAGGCAAACAAACATAACTCCAAAACAGATCACGGTGGCCGAGCCCATCAGATCAGCGGGTGAGATCCCGGCCACTGTCACTGGACTCTGCTTTGTCCTAGTCCATTGCAAAGAGAACCTGCATGAGGTCCCTGGAGTAAACGGAGCACAGGCCGGATGAGACCAAAGCTCAGGACAATGGAGCATGCGTGTTTTCATAGCCACCATTACTGGCGATGGAAAAAAAATTAGGATTTTTGTCATAAGGAGTTCATCTCCCTTAGTCCCTGCATGAATTGCAGATGAGTTCATCAGGTGGGTTTCATTATCACAGATACCGCTCTGAAACCATGATTTTCTCAGGGAGATGCGTGTGCACACAGGGTTTTTATGTTGGAAATGAAAGATCACTGTCAAGTAGTTCTCTGCTTCGATGAAGTAGGGTGCAAGGTCAGGGCCACCCCCACTACCCAAGAAGACGAAGGCACAGGAAGGGGCTGGGCCACGGTTCTAGCGGAAGGCAGGGACTAACTCAAGTCACATGCAGTTGATGAAACTGTGTCTTGTGTTTTTTCTACATAGAAGGCATTGTGCTGGGCTGTGGGTTTACAATTATTCATCAAGGGATTTTCAGCCTCTCTTTCTCTATCTCTCTCACATGCTGCAATTTTTCTTTATTGAAGGCCAATAAAACAGGGGAAGATTCATAGATCTCATTGGTTCTTTTGGAGAAGTCCGTCTAGACAGACCCGTCAATAGAAATCTTGTATATTTCAGTCCTGGCAGAATCGAGTGTGCAGCAGGAGACCGGGTGCCCTGCAGTGCTGATCGTGTGGGCAGCTGCCCTTGCTCACCAGGTAAGCAGCGAGTCTCTGCGACTGCCCCACAGGACCCCTGCAGCCGGGTCGAAGATGCCTCCCTTCCTCCAGGTGACTGCTTGTAATGTTGTGACTATCACATAGGAGTTGGTGCTGTAAGGTTTAACTCCTGCTGTTCCTGCTTCCCACATGACTCCCTTGGGCTCAGTTCAGGGGTTGCAGTGTCTAGGAAGGATTTCCTGAATCTTCTTCTCTCAAGGCTTCCTCAGTGGCCTCATTCACTGCCTCAAATTCACGCAGCCTCTCTCGAGCAGGGGGATCTGCTCACCTCAGTGACCCTTGAGGCAAAGCGCACGTGCGCCACCTGCACGCCCTGAACCTCCCTGAGTCACCGCAGACGGTCCCCAAACAAGGCCGCCCGCGATGGATCCGCCCGCCTTTGCATCTACTTAGCCACGCACAAACCAACTAGAGGCCCAGCCAAACCACACCACGGCAAACAGCGATCAGCCCTTTCCAGACTGAAATGTGAGCATTTCCTGAATGCCTTTAGAGATTCAAATGATCGCAAATATCAGTCAGTCCTAAATTTAATGTCATATTGCTTTAGTTCCTCATAAAACCCTGCAGGCCCGTATTCCTTGGTAGTGCATCCAGTTGCCCGGGAAACCAGCAGAGTCCGTGTGGTGAGAGGAAGCCTTGGAGGACAGAGTTTATGACCGAAGTGCTTCTGGACTATTCTCCCACGGCGCAGTCTTCCACTCTGTGAGGTGCACCGCCCCCGCCCGCGCTTCTGGAGCGGCTCAGCCCACCCTGCTTCCATGGCAGGGGGAGCATCCATGGTGACCCACGCGCAGCAGGTCCTGGAGCCCCTCAGAGCTGCGCCCAGCTGAAGTCACCTGCCTGGCTTACCCAGCGGCTCTCGGGGTGTTCAGGTATATGGGGACGTAACTGTATGCATTTAAAGAGACAAGAAGGAATAATGAGGCTGGGAAGACATGGACTATTCCAGGCATCCACAGCTTCTTAGGAGATGTCAGTATAAGGTCTGGCGCAGGGTTCCTCAGCCTGGGGACCAAGGAGCTGCAGGCCGCAGGGTGGCCAGCAGCATCTCTGGCCTCCCCCACTAGGTGTCAGTAGCATCCCTCCTATTTCACCTCTCCTGGGGTGACTAACTGCTCCCTGTTGAGAGCAACTGCTCTAGAGGTTCAGAGCTGAGGCCTGGTAACTGCTGACTGTGGGAAAGGGCTAACCACCTTCTGAAAGTCAAGGGATGGAGGCTTAGGCAGTGGGAGGGGGAATCCCCTGTGCAGAGCCTCCTGATGGCTGGTCTGTCCTATGCCCGCAGTGCCTCAGTAACCTCGGAAGCTCCGGGGACTTCACGCCTCATGGGCTGCTGGGGGCTTTCCTGTGATTAGAGGGGCCAACTGCACATGCGACTGGGTGCAACTGCCAGCACAAATTGCCTGTCAAATTTCTCTCTCACTTGTCTGCAGAGTGCAACCGTGGGAACACACACACAGAGGACAGTAAACGTCTAAACATGCACAGGCACACAGTGCACTAACTCTGAGCCTGACGCATGAAAACGTAAGGCTCGCCAAGTGCGCTGGGCTAACTCCCCAGCCGCGTGGGAACGCCACCATCCTCCCTCAGAGACGCTGGCGAGTCCTTGAGCTACCCGCCCAAGGCTTCCTTACCATCACTCCCACTTGGTAAGGGCTTATCTGCAGGGCTTCCTGAGATTCCTGCCCTTTCTATAAACACCAGCTCTGCCCCTTTGCATGGTCTATGCTCGGTAAATAACTGTGTGCCATGCTACTTGTGTGTAAAGGTCATGTAATATGTGCTTTTTACTGAAAGAGAAAGCATCTCACCATTTAAGCCTCTTGGAAGTCTTTCCGTTTAAATAGATTTGCAAAGCATGCGTGATCTATGGTCTCAGCGAGGATGCCTTCTGTGTTCCATGTGTGGCACCCACAAAGTGCAGCAAGCTGACCAGGGAGCCAATGTCCCATCCACAGTACACAGCTGAGGAAGCCAGTTTGAGAAAAAACTATTCTTGGGAAGCTAGAATGCTGTCTCGGGTGGTAATTGAGGGTGTCGGTTTAGTAACTGACTTGGAATGGCCAGGACTTGATTAGTGACTGAGACCTTATCTAATCTTTGTCCCTAATTCCAATTGAGGACCAGTCAGGGAAAACCAGGTATATTCTCCTATCCACGCACATAGGATCCTCTACTCCTATCTTGTCTGCTTTGGCTTCCCTGGGTCATCAGCCTCCAACCAGGGCTCATCCGAGACTTCCCTTTCTGCTGCTACAGAATTTATTACCTCCATGACTTTGAGTGTCAGGCAAAATTCCAGTGATGGTGACTTACTCTCTTTGCTGTAGTAAGCTCAGCAGGGATAACTTTTTTGCTTTCCTCCTCTGGTTGGTTCTTGCTCATTTCCATGTCACCCACTGTCCCAGCAGGAGCATGTATGTACTCTTAAATACATGGCCCAGGGGGACTGGTGCTGTCCTTCTCAAGGGGCTCAGAGGGGCTCCTTATTGAAAAATGCTGCCATCTCTATGATGGTGCACTGTATTCAATGGCCAGAGGGTAGCTCTAAAGAGAAGAGCACGCAGAGAGATACAAGGCCCACTTGAAACTGGAGAGAATTTGGATGGGAGACAGGCAATTAGCTCCATGGAATTTGGCCCAGGGCAATGAGCCTGTGAAAAATGGAGTCATGACCTGGCTCCCTGATTGGCTGAGCAATCTTGGTAGAAATTTGGGATGCCCAGACAAGAACCTTGGCCTTTACGACAAGAACTTTGACTACACTGTCAGCCATTGCTCAATCTCTTGCCCTTGGTACTTGTCTTGATCATGTCTACAGCTCTTAGAAGAAGAGGGGACATCAGACATTAATAAGTGGATTTATGTGCAACATGACAATGTTCTTGTAATAGCCAGGAAACTAGAATTACAAAAGATTTTTATGAGACTTCAGTCTGGAGTAATTCTTCCCATTTTCAGTATCATCATCGTCATCATCATCATCATCACTGTTACTATGGATCCTGCAATCCCTATTCTCCATGAATTGAAAGCAAGCATATCAACTGCTTGTTCATTTAACAAGTACACATTGACAGTCTGATATTTCGTTGGTTTTGGGTTTCTTTAGAAGACAAATATGAGTGACGTGTAGTCCCTGTATCCCAAAGCAGCTGAGAATGAACTTCAGAAGTAAAATGAGATTTTGAAAATATTCAGCTGTAATTTTTTTTCATAATTTAAAGCTCTGCATGTGATAAGCTTTGTCCCTTGAGTGTTTTCTTTCTGTGAACTCTCCACACTTAAAGCACGCACCAGAACCCCAGTTTTTGTGAACGTGTAAGTGTGGTTTCAGGTCTGCCAGAGCTTAGTCTTTGCCTCCTGAGAGGTTCTAGGGAGTAATGCAGTAGGGGAACAGAAGTGGAGACACTGGACCCCAAATGCTTGTTAAGTGAAAAGAAATTTCAGGTGATAAATGGATTTGTATTACCTGTGCTGCTATGTCCCCTTGATAGCATCTGGCCACCTATCTGCCATGAAATGAAACCGTTTTCAAGATGCTTGTACCTTTTCAGTCCGTGGAGAAATAAAACTCTGTACCTCCCAAATCTCTTCCTCATTGTCCATACACACATTGGTTGGTCAATGAATCTGCCTGCTTCCTGACTGTCTTCATGAACATCACTTAATTATCTTTTTTAGCATCATTTTCTATTCCAGGAGATTCCTGCCCAAACAAATAATTTGACTGTTCATTATAGAAACTTGTGGGACGACCTATGGACTGTTTGATGGGAATTCTCAAAGAATGAGACTAAGACTCTGAATTCTTGTTTCTACCAATACTGAATGTGGTAAGTTCCAGCATTGAAAGACCTGCTTTGTAACCTTGGCTTAAGATTCTTAACATTAAAATGTCCTTTATCCTTTCAAGGCACTGCCTGAGCTCCCTCAAGCACTGTGCAGTAAGTTCCACTGTGTTTCAGCAGCAAGTTGTGTTGAAGACATTCAGGAGCTCAGCTTTTGCACCACTGGGGACCATTTTTCCCCTCCCTGGGAATTCAGATAAGAGCATGTGAGGCAGTTAGCTTTTTGTGCTGGTCCTTCATTATTATGTTATACATTTACTAGATAGCATGGAAAGTTTGTATATTTTCATGAATAAGACATTAAGTATGCTCTTTCACCCACCCCATAATACTTTTATTCTGAGTTGATTTATTTCTTTGTGTTAAAATTAGAACTAGATTCAAATAGGGCATGGCTAGTTGAGTTGTAGGGTGCCCTGGAATTTCCTAAAGATATGGCCTAAAGTAGGAAATTTACTTTGTTTCAAAGGGGAATCAGAATAAGAAATGAATGATCGCCATGACATGATATAAGCTTACTACCAGGCCAAGTGAATCTCAGATGACTAATCAATGTCATCTTACTAGAAACTTAAACTAAAGAAGAGTTTCTCTGTTGTTTTCTACTATTCTTTCCTCCCTAGCTTTGATGTTTTCGCAAGTGGAGGGAAGTTGATCAGAGACGTTTGCAAGGAAATAAAAAGCTTAAGTAGTGCTGCAAGTGCAATAGATGGATTTTAGTGTCTGTCGAAAGAGCTCGCACTTTTTGGTATGAAGAAAAGCACATTCAATACCAAAGAAGGAATTCAACTACATCCAATAATGCACTTAAATCTGCCCTGAGATTCCTCATCTCCAAGGATTTGCCTAGAAATATGCTGTGTGCCTGAGGTTCTCCGGTTCATTGGAGATGCCCATTCTGGTGGGCGCCATTTGGGTAGTGTGGATTTGACAGCAAATCAGAGGCTATACCCATCCCCCAACAGACCCACTCCCTGGAGGGTCAGGAAATGTATTTGATCTTCTACTTTGTGTTCATGCTTTTGAATTCATTTAGGCAAGCTTGTTTGAGTAATGAAAACCTAGAGTTCTTGGCAATTTTCCCCCTCTTAAAACGAAGGAATAGCAAACTGACTTTCCGGTCTGATCGAACTCTGCATATGTGCAGGAGATGTGATTACAGGTACTCCACGCCTAGCTACTGGCTCACCGCAGCCTGTTCTTCATCACCATGCCCTGCCTTCACGAGTCCAATGCTGACCAGCAGGTTTCTTGGAAGGATAGAGATGTGATGCCCAAATAGAAAACTGGGATGAAGGTAGAGCATTTCTTTTCTTGGAAAAAGTTAAGCTACTGCATAAAAAAAGATTTGTGACTGCAATGAAATTGAAAATAAAAATGTGCTTTAGAGAAAAGGCTTCATCCCAATAGGCTGGAGATAACTAAAAATACTGAGTTTTTAATCTGGTTCTTGCAGAGCAGAGGGGCTGAGGAGCCCTCCCCTGAGGCCTGCAGTGCACCCCCATGGGACAGCATCAGTGTGAAGGGAGCAGACCGGAGCCCTGCCCTCCCGTCACTGTCACCTGCATAAGAGCAGGGCTGGTGGGGAATGGTCTCAAATCGGCCACAAACCCAAGTGCTGTCCTAAGTACGCCATTGTCGATTTCTCATAACAGTTTTATGAAATCAACCCCACTGTTCTCTCCTCCTTATTTTAACTAAGAAGAAATAAAGGCACTGAAAAAAAAATAAGTAACTTGTCCAGGGACTCAAGCTAGACAATGTACAAGGTCCAACACTGAGCCAGGAATAGAAGATATGAGGTGTAATAAAAAAATATGGTGTCTTTAGTTGCACTGTGGTGGCTGCCTCAGTGTCCTGAATCGATTCACATGATTTACCTGTTACAGTCACTGTGATTTTGGAGTACAGCCAGATGCTGTGACTAAGATAGACGAGAACACACACTGATGTTTCTGTGAGCCTGCCTTTCCAGTGCATGGAGCTCAGCAGCAACATTCGTCGTGTTTTATGTCACAACTTGTAACGACACTCATGAAAGAGGACTTCCAGAACTGCTTCAGACAGCGGCAAGAGCGAGGGGAGAAGTGTGTTGTAAGAAAATACTTACAGAGGGATTAATGGAAATGTGTCTCCTATTGTACGAATTTTAAAAATACTTAAACATCTACTGTATATTATGATCACACTTTGAAGTTAGGAACGTTAGCCCTACTAAGAGAAGCACATTGTCTGTCATTGTTCCCTGTGACCTTTGTCAGAGGTCCCTGCAAACCCCAGCCTGTACTTCGCCCTCACCTGGCTCACCTCTCCTGTCCCCTCCTCTCAGCTGGTCCCCACACTGAGTTCCATCCCTATGAGTCCCCCACTTCTCTTGGAGGACAGGGCTTGTTTATTTTGCCTGGCATGGCTGTAGGGAAGAGTTCAGAGCAGTGATGGCGAACCTTTGAGAGACCAAGTGCCCAAACCCCAACCCCAACCCCACTTATTCATTACAAAATGCCAACACTACAATTAAGCCTGAACGCTTGGCTGCTGGGGGCAGTGCTGGACTTGGCTCGTGTGACAACAGAGAGGGCTCTGCATGCCCACCGCGGCACACGTGCCAGGTTTGTCACCGCTGGGTTACAGCATTTGCTCTATAAAAGCTGGAAATTGTGATAGAATAACCTTAATTTAACATTTTCTAGATGGCTTAGGGTCTTTTGGAGAACATCCTCTGTTTATCTAAATTATAATAATATTCTCACAAAGAGCTTCCATTCCCCACCAAGGGAAGTTACTCAGTTCAATGCTTGTATTTACGTGAAGAGTAGCTGCATTTCCCCCTCACAGCAACTGTGTGACCCTGATCTGTTAGCTTCCACGCACTGCAGCGTGCAGCATTAGACCTGGAGCCCTGGTGTGCTTCCTGAGAGTGACACAGGGCCCTGTGGCAGCGATGCGCCAGGCTGAATCTCGGCGAGGGGAAGGGTCCCATTTTCCACCCACCATGGGCATGCTGCCTTGATGTCTGGTTCATTTTCTGCACCATATGCTTGATTGGGGAATAAAAAAAGTGAAAAGCTTTGAGAATCAGGACTAGAAGCACGGGACAAGTCTATCTGAAGCGTTTCTCTGCGATCCTCTGTGGCCCACTGGAACGGCATGAAGACCCAGGGTAGAGACCAGGCTTTTGCCGAGCCTCCCTTACTGGAAAAAGGCAGAACTTGCTGCGAACAAACTCGCCATGAATCCTGGGGAGAAGCCTGCCAGGAAGGGGACTGAGCCTCAGACTGACACTTGAATAGACACAACTTTATCAGAAGCCGCCAGACCTCCACTTCGTCCACCCCAAGCACATTCTAGGAAGCTGATCTATAAACCATTGCCTCTGGTTCTTCAGTGAGTCACTTGGTCCTGAGCCTTTCTGTGTGCATGTGAGCAGGTCTTGTCTTTTTCCTTGATAATCTGTCTACTGTCAATTAATTTATAACCTGTCTACCAATCCCGATTAGGACCTGAGTCTGATGTCTGCAGCTGGGTGTCCCAGCCTGAGCTGCTGGGAGAAGCCATCCCCAGGTTGCTGTAGGAGAGGGCTGGACTTCGTAGTACTGTGCTAAGTGGTGGTTTCGGCTTCAGGGAGAGAAAACCAGAAAGGGAGGAGCATGAGACAGAGCCACCGGATGGGATGCCGTGGCTGGTGATGGAGGCACATTAGGGAGCCCCAGCCACGTGACCAAGAGGACTGGCCCCTAGCAGCGCAAGTCTGCCTGTGCCGAGGAGCGGCTGGGAGCCACTGCAGCACCGCGGTGGCTTCTGCTTGGGGAGAGGCTGGCTGCCGCGGTCACCGCACACACGGTGGTTAGGGCTGGAGCAGGAGCGTCCAGAGACGGGGCTTCCGGAGGGAGACTGGGTCCTGGGGATGCTGAACTCGCCTGTGGATTAAACCGCGGATGTTGCACAGCCGAAGGTGCTGCTGGGAGGCGGGGCCTGGTCGGAGGGGTGCCCAGGAAGGGTGGCTTCTTGTCCCCTGCTCCTCCCTTCTCTCTCTGCTTCCAGGCACCACGACCTGAAAGCCTCCCACTGTGCTGTTTCTGCTTTGGAGCCAGCCCTGGTCTGAGGCCTGTAAACACTGTGCCCCCTATAAACCGCTCCTCACTTAGGTCAGAGGTGCTGAGTGCTGAGTCCCAGGGATGAGACTGTGATAAGACGCCCAGAAGCTGGGGTTCCGCTTGGTTCTCCTGTGTAGCTGCAGCCCACGGGGAGCCTGGCCTGGGACTAGCAGGGACGTCTCCCGCCAGCAGGTCCATGCCGAGATCCAGGTGAGATATTTGAACAATGGCTTTCGCTCCTGAGAATAAATCCTTCACACTTGATATTATTGGTGAATCTTCTTTTAAACTGGGAATCTAAACAAATGACCAGTAGTGAATCACAGCACTTAGCACAATGCCTTGAATATGGGAACCACTCAGTGAACGTTCACTGACTGAACTCGGATTCCTACTGAAGAAGAATTTAAATGAAGACAAGTAGCATTTTTAGTTTTATTTCTGCTTAGTGCATAATAGAACTTCACATGATTCATATAACTTATTTCAAACTAATGATAAAGTTGCCCCTCCAAATCAGTCATGTATTTTAAAGGCCTGGGCGCACTGCACAATCTTAATTGCGGTCAGCCTGCGTTTCTTTTTGGGGTCTTGAAAACCTTTGGAAATAATAACTTAGAGCTCAGTAAGCAATAGCTCCCTACACATGGGCCAGCAGCCTCATTCCTAGGAGGGGAGGCTGACCTGTCGAGCTCACACACTACCACGTGGATGCGTCAAGCTTAGCTGGCTCTGTGCACTGAAACCACCTGCGAAGCTTTAGGAGACACACTGAAGCTCAGAGCTTATGTCAGAGAGGAGGATGTAAGTGCTCTGGGATGCGGGCCTCATTCTAAATACTCGTGGAGGGAGTACACGCTGAATATCTTCCCCTTCACCTCTGTGTGAAATCCTGCTTTGTGTCACACTGCTGTGACATCTCTTCGTGTACAACCATGATTGTCCCTTGATCCACACTGCAAAGTCATGGACAGCTGTCTGTACCCCTTCACCAGCACATGACTCTAAGTATAGGACAACTGTCCCAGGACTGACATCCAGGCTGCCAAAATCAGGAAGCAGCCCCCCTGGGACGAGAGGAAGCAGTTCATTCAAACGGGGTACACTGATTTCCTTAATAAGGTGAGCTGTGCAGAGCATTAATACTAAAAAGCTGGGTCTCAGCTGTAAGCAAACAAATGTTAAAAAAAAAGAATGTCTTGGGAGTTTGAAGGCAGAGCCTTGATTTGAAGACAGAACCAGAACGATTTTCCATTCTGTGTGAGTCACATAAATCACTAAACATAGTTTGGGACAAAAATCATGTTCCTTATAAAAACTCCTGTGGTATACAAAGAAATGCATAAGAGTAAAAGAATCATTCACCCATAGTCAACTAAAATTCAAATGAATGGGGGGGGGAAGGATTGAATTTAAAAGAAAAAGCATCACAGAAACCTCTCTCTATCTGTCTCTCTGTCTCTGTCTGTCTGTCTGTCTCTCTCAACATAGAATTGGAAAAGAATTAAAATACTTCTTCCACCTAGAGAATAAGGTGAGCTTGACTACAAGGTAGCCCCAATGGTTCTCTAGCAATTAGATTTATATGCCTTAAAACATTCTCCTCACCACAGGCTACTTTGACTTCTAAATGTTTGACAAAGTCTCCTGCCAAGATCTGCAAACAGCTGAAAAAATGGAAGATAAATTCCCAACCAGAGCATTTGTCTGGGTGGTATGGAGGAGAGGCAGCTACCTCTGCTGCATTTAAAAAGGTACTAGCAAGGAAGCGCTTCCATTAATTTTCATTATAATGTACTTCATAGATAAATAACTTGGCACTTCACAGATGGGCCGCTAAAATAATTTCTGCCACATGGAAAACTGAATGAGACAGAATGACTAGGTGTGTCATCCTGTTCACAGGGATTCATCAAGGCCCCAAAGTGCTACACTAAGGGATGACCACACACACACACACACACACACACACACACACACACAAATTACTTGATAGATTGAAGTTGCACTACTAAAATGTGACCATTCAGAATAACGAGCCTAAGGAAATAAAATTAAGACAAATAATACCCAAGGAGAGGGTCTAGGCCGCTGGATGGTAACCCAGAGCTCTCAGCAGCTCATTTCACTCCCTCTGCACTGTTTTTTCCAGAAGCCAGGAGATCTCAGCTGTAGCTTAGACATAGGCTCATATTCAAGCACTGTACTTAAACAAGCAAGACAACCTTCAAAGCACTCCACAATATGACTTGCAGATTGTCCTAAAATTATGTGACCATATGTGGTCTCAGATCTTTTCACAAAGCAACATTATCTCTTTTGTATTCCAAAGTAAAAAAGAAGAAAATTAGGTAAGAAACTTGTCTTTGGCTAACGAGCCACAGAATGCCTGCCTACCTGTGGCTGGACATTTTACTTTAAGATGAGGCTTCCTGTAGATGCTTCTGTATTTAGAGAATTAACATAGTTGCACCATGACTTCAACATCTTTTTTATTGCACTGACAACACAGATGAATATCTCAGTCCCGGGTTCTAAACTAATACTTTCAGCTTCCATTGTCTCCCCGTGCATATCTAATGCACATTTCAGACTTTCAGTCCACAATCACACTTCTGTTTCTCTCAATTCCTCTTCTCCTCTGTCCTTTTCCTACCTACAGCATTTTCTTCTCCATCCCTCAGCAGGTTCTGTTGGACCCAACTTTAAAATTTCTTTCCCATCCCTTCTGCTACAGTCCTGGTCCAGGACACCATGATTTCTTCCCTTTTTATCTTTGTTTTAGCATCCAGTTGGTGGCCAGAGAAGGTGTCAATATAAATCCAACCACATTTTCTCTAGATAAATACCTCAGGGGGGAAATACAAATTCCTTACCTGCACTTAAAGGCATCCCTCGCCTACCATCAGGACCTCTGACTTTCCCCTACTCATCTATCAGTTACATCAACCTTGACCTCATCCTGGTTTTGCTGCAGGCCATGACCCTTCTGCACCCAGGTTTTTGCCCTGGCTGCTACTACTCTGCAGAAAGCTATCTGTAAGGTAGTTTAAAGACCAGCTGTACTTCCTGCTTAGGAATCTCTTTCTCATACAGTGTTTTCCTGACCAAATACATTTACTGTTTCTTCCTTCTTGTCATTCTGCAATCCCTTCCCCTTAGGAGTTCATTCATATCCAGAGTAGAAAGTAAGCACTGTTTGCTTGCTTTTGAAACTGTTTTCACCTCTAGCCCACCAGCTCCATGAAGCAGAAACTTCGATGCTGTTCTGTAGTTCACACATGGTAAGTACTCAATAATCATTGGTCAAATGAATGAATGAATGAGGAAAGTGAATGAATGAATAAGGAAATAAAGTAATTCCACATTTGGACACCAACAGACAAGGAGAAAATGATGCTAAACCTTTGAAATATTTTTCTTATACAGCATCTTGGCAATTGAATTAAACAATTGCAATAGACTTCTGTGTTCTGACAGTTGAATTGTAGCACTTCCAGTCTGAAAGTTGGACTTCTTTATGTTTAATTAGTCCCCAGGAAGTTTTAAATACTGCACGCTTTGTCCCAATAATGATCCTTTATATGTGGATGAGAAATTATGATCTAGCATAAAATTTGTACTGTGGTCCTAATTAGCTTCAAATGTAAACCTTAAATCTTGCCTGCTGTTCTGCCCCACGCAACTGGCTGCTTTTCTTTGTGTTAAGTTCCCTCAGGGAGCTGCAGCTCAAAAGTGGCAACCAGCCCCATTCAAGGGAGAAGCAGTTTTCCAATGTCAACCTTTGGCTCTGTGGTATGACCTCAAGGTCACAGCTGTGGCTCTGTCAAGGTCAGGCCACACAGGGGAGGTGGTCTCCAAAGGGAGTCTGTGTGCACTGGGACCTTTAGGAAGCCTTCCAAGGGCACGCATGGCTTGAGGGTTTAGGGAATCCATTTCGGATTCTTGGCTTCCCTATGCACTGTTATAGAGAGGCCCCCCTGCTTAGCAGTGTGTCTGTCTGCTTTTTCACAGTTTCCTTTCTCTTGATTTATGCAATCAAGTCAGCTCTCTCTCCACTCCGGAATGGCTCGAGATGAAGCCAGGGTACCACGTAACGCCCTGCTCTGGTTTGCATAGGAAAGAATTCTAGCAATGGATGATTCATCTTTTTTCCCAACAGTGTGGTTTCCAATCCTTTACCTTCAACAAAATCAAAGGGGAGCTAAATCAAGTTATCAGTTAAGGGATAATGCAAAGGAACTTCTGATAATGGATCCCAAGGAGGCATTTTAAATTCAATGCACAAGAAGTTCAGAGAATGAAATGGCATTATTAAGGAAAGATCTTTATGCCCTTCATCTTAGATACGTGAATGTTTCTCAGTATTTAAATCTATAAAAAATGAAGCAAAACAAAAATGAGAACAGAAAAGTACAGAACTCTGCTTATCCAAGCAATAAATAATATTCATTTTTGAATACATAAATTGATTGGGGAAAGAGGGCTCATCCATCCAAGGAATGCGTTTCCAATATAATTCACTTTTTATATTTAATAATTTTAATCAAGATTTATGATACACATATTACGTTGATTAATTGTATTCTGCTAATAACAATAGCAATAACTTAATCCATAAGAAAGCTTTAATATACAGCCTGATACTGTATTAAAATTACATTTTAATTTGTATTTTTTTTGTTTGCAGAGAGAATGACCAATAAGAGACATCAAACATAAAATACATTAATCTGGGTAAAATTTGGGGGATCGTGGAAAGGTCACATGTTCAAGGAGCAAAAGGAATTACGTAGAATTTCTAACATAATGAAGAATTGGCTCACATATTATTGAAAAGGATGATGGAGGATGTTGAACCATTGGGGCACTTAAGAGTTCCTTAATGTATTTAAAAAGAGGGATATGTCAATTTTATTTTTAAAATGCCATATGGAAATATATTCTTGGAATATTTTGTTTGTGTGGGGGGAGGTGGTAAATAGCTAGGCAAAAGTCTTTTAGAAAGTTAACAAGCAAAGGTAATGGCACCTCCTTGTTCTCAGTGATTCTGTCAAGGATTCATGATCAGCAAACAGACGTAGACCCTTTCCAGCCCCCCTGGGGAGCAACAGGGGGTCCTGGATAAGAATATGGAACTTCCTCTTGTGCAGATTGCCAGGAGTGGGGACCAGATCAAGAGAACACCAGCGACAGAATACCAAGACGCCAGAATTTAAGAAGGTGGGCAGCAAGGACTTTAGGAGATGAAGGGAAAGGCAGCCCCTCCTGGGGGTGGCGAGGCAGCGTGCTCACGGCCCTTTCATTCTCTTTCCCTTCTCTAAGCTGGGACCTTGGCTAGGACCTCCGAGCTATGGAGCCATTCGTAGGCACCTACTTGAACCCTCTCTTTTCTGTGTTCAAAATAAGCACTCTTGCCTGCCTTTGAAGTTAGAAAGAAGTTCAGCAGAGACTAAAATCTTATTACCAGATAACTGGGTAGAGACTAGATAGCAGATGTAGACTGTGAAAAGCCCTGAACCCATGGATTTCAGAACAAACTAGTGGCTGGGAACTTCTCACCCACTGGGAAGAAGGAAGAATGTGGGGCACAGCGGACAGATGGGAAGAGACGGGAGTCACCAGAGCCATCCCACCTGCCCCACAATTCAGGCCAGCACTGACCCATGACTGTCTACATCCCCCACCCCAAGCCTGGGTCCCTCTGGCTTTGTTGTCTGTGTGATCTAAGACCATGCGTCTCTGTCGTACCAGAACTAAATGGAGCTGTAGTATCTAACCCTGAGAGTTGTGCAGACTACATAAGGGGAACACATGGTGAAGCCGGTGTAGTTCAGTCAACGTGTTAGTCCGGTGAGTAAGCTGCTGCATTCTGTGGTTTGGGTTAAACAGCAGGAGTGCTCGTGGCTGTCACTGTCACTGTCTCTTGGCTGCAGGTCGGCCTCTGAAGCTTCCCTCCCATCCCGACCCCTTCAGCTCCTCCTCTCCATTGCTGCCCAGATGCCGTGGGGCTGGGGTGGCCCTCGGAGCCATACAGGAAACTGAAAAAGCAGGACAGCCGGACGTGCACCCTGAGCCAAAGCGGGAAGAAGACACAGCCTGACTCACCCCGTCCCTTCCCTTTTGTGCCTCATTACCATGGATAAAACCATGTTTATGCGTAGGAGTTCGTTTACCCAGTTAAGATGATGAGCTTTGCCGCAAATTGTGCTTAATTACTGAATGCTCAGGGTCCATGCTTCTCAACTGTTTCTCAGAGATCACTGCTACCCCAATCCAGAGTACCACAGTCATCACGTGCCTGCAATTTAAAATACTGATCCGGAGGAGTCCTTCTGCTTTGTAATGTAATTTTTTTTTTTAACTAATTCTAGTCTTTTACTGGATGAGAAGTAGATAACTGAATAATTCCTTTATTTCCCCCTGAAGACGCTTTAGAAACAATATTCCTTTTTTTTTCTTCATTCAGCAAACATCCTTGCCAATATTCATTACCTACTGTATCTTTTTTATCTACCAGCTCTTCTCCCTGAGCCCGAGCCAATAGGGAGAATTCAGCGAGAAAGAAACATAATTCCAATATTGCTCTTCTGGGTAAGTGGGCTGTCACAGAAAAAGGTGACAGGTGACACTGGTTGGGCAGCACTGGGTCAAGTGAGGCACACTCAGTGCAGAGAGCTGGGTTACTTCTTGGGGTTCTCCACTGTCTACCATCTTAGTTTAGCAGGTGAGCAGCCCGCCAAGAGTAACGTGAAAAATTTGAGCTCCAAGGGGACCAGCCAGCTTCTCTCAGTGACTGAGGTGGCCCCTGCACCAAATTCCAGAGGCGTCTTGCACAGGGCCTGTGCCCTTAGGGGTAGGGAGGGGGACAGTGTGAAAAATCCTGTCCCGAAGATTCAAAAGCAGCTCAAAGCACACACTGTTGCATCTCCTTCGTACACCAAAGAAAAGATGGCTCACGAATCAACCAGTATAAAGGTTAAGGTAGCAGCAAAGAATACTCAGCAGTCAGCCATCCACATTCCCAGGCGTTACACCTGCAGGTTCAATAACGGAGGACTGAAAATGTTGACAGAACTGCGTGAGTACTGAACAAATAAAACTACTCCCTACACGGTATTCCTTAAAACAGCCATTTACGTAGCACTTACAAAGTGTTAGGTATTACAAGCCATCTAGAGCAGACTAAACTTCATGGGAAGAAATGACCAGGTTATACACAGATTATGCTGTTTTATGCAAGCGACTTGAACACCTATGAGTTTTGGTATCATCCAAGACTCAGGAACCAATTCCCTGCTGATACTGGGGACAGCTGTATTTGGGAAGTGAAAGGTAACTTAATCATAAAAGAACACTGTAGCTCACGGAAACATCTGATGGATAGACGGAGTGTGGTGAAGGCAGGCGTGTATTTTGAGGTATTAACATGTTGTGTGTTTGTTTGCTCATTTTTATTCTCCTTTGCTTGCACACTGGAACACTGTACCCAAGAAATGACAGACCTCAAAGAGACAATGGGCCGGAGTGCAGGAGGATCATCTGGGACCTGTTAGGAGCCTTTCCTGCTCCATGGAGTAGCTGAGGCCGGAGCTTGGGGGAGACGCGGAGGGTGGCAGCACCCAGCTCTGCAGACCGAGGGAGAGGAGCTCGCACAGCTGGAGTCCTCACCGTCAGAACAGCCCAGGGGGCTTTGGTAGCCTCCCCTCTGCACACTGCTGTCAGCTCACACTTGGGTTCAGTGTGCTTGGGGAGGGCTTCAAGTCTGTCCTCTAAATTAAAGCCGTCTGTGAATATGAGGGCTTCTGTTATGGTTGATACAATGTCAACTTGAGAAGTTTAGAAGTTTAACTAAGAGACTGAGCAAGGAGCCAGGGTTCCTACTTTGTAAATATCCTCAGCCTGTGCAAGAGGAGGGCACAGAGGTGGTGTGAGTGCCACACCCGCCCTGGGGAAGTAGGGTTGTAGCCTACATACAAAATAAAGGAGGAGAAGAGGCTTGCTTCGCCCTCTTTTGCTCTGGCTGCTTTTGCTGGCTGCTGCCTTGAAGTGTTGCCCCTCTGCCATGTGCCACCCTGCCTTGGAGCCAACTGATTGTGGACTAAACCTCCATAAACAGTGAGCTAAATAAATCTTTCCATCCTTCATTTTTCGTGTCAGGTATTTTGTCCCAGCAATGACAGAAAAGTAACCAAGACAGGCTCTATTAACCTAAAAGTAAGGTTAGACTCTTTTGCTAAACTGAAAAGGTCCCTGATACATTCCTGCAAGCAAACACTATGAAAGATCACGTGTGTGTTGAAAACAAGGGACTAATAACCACTAGATATTTTATATTAGTATATTAGTATAATATACTAATTTATATTAGTCCTATTTTATATTAGTATAATATAAACTATTAAATATATATTCAATATATTATATATAATCTGTGTATACACATATATGCAAAAATTAAACTTTGCTTTGACCATGGATGTTAGTATCATCAGTGGCAACGTTAGCTGAAGTCAACCATTCACTTCGGAGCATCTATCCATCACACACAATAATATAAGGGCAAAGTTTGGATCAGTGCAATTTCTGGAGAAAAACTGCTATCTTTTCTGACCAAAGAATTAGAATATCTCAGAAAAAAATGTTTAAATTTAAACTTTAATCATCAAATTAAAATTGGAAGGAGATGGTTTTCTAGATAAGCAGATTTTTTTTTTTAATCTAGGAAACATTCTCCAGACTCCAAATCAGTAATTCTCAAACTTGAAAATTTTAGAATCCTGGAGGATACTTAAAAATAAATCTTAATGTATGAGCCTCTCTTCAGATGGGTTCTGGTGAGCCCGAATATCGAAGGTTAAAAATCACATTCTTCACTGAGTACTCTTGGTGTGCTTTGGCTTGCATCACTAAGGGTAGGTAGGTAGGGAGCTTCAAGTAGCTAAAGGGATGGAGTTGGGGAGAGAAGAGCATTGGCCGGGACAGGGGAGGGTGTCCAGGTGGGAGAAAGGCTGTGAATTAAGCAATGGTGAGGATGGAGGATGCATAGAGATGGTGGAGGCAAAATTATTCCAAGTTTCACAAATGCAGGTGATGTTTTGACCCCAAAAGCTGGCAGCTGAGCTGCACAGGAGGGAGGGGAAGAGATGGAGGGAAGAGTGAGGCCTCTCACGGCTCAGACAACTGGTGACAGGCGGGCCAACGTTCTGCAGACCGAAGTCTCTGGAATACGCAGAGGCTTGGTTTCCAAGCCCAAATGCAGACTAAATACTGATTTCACTGAGGGTAGGATGTGCATTGCATTAATCCAGCTCTCCACTTTAGGGACTCAATAGACGAAATAGGGTGTTCTTTTCTGGGAGTAAGGAATTATTTCATTTAGTACATGATATTATTTTAACACAAAATTCTTGGCATACAATAATAAGACATGCAGAGAAGCAAGAAAATATGACTACAAGTCTAGAGAAAAGCTAGCCATTACAGATAAATCCACTGTAATCTGGGCTTTAGAACATGCAGAAGGAACTTTTACCTGTATTAATATGTTAAAAGAATAGCAGTAAAATGAATGACATACGAGGAATAAAAAAGGAAAAATTCAACAGAGAAATGAGAAGTATAAGAAAAAAATAAATGGGAATTCTAGAACTAGAAAATATGGTATCAGAAATGAGAGATGTGCATAATGATCTTTACAGAGGTTTGAAATAGGACTTGAAAGAACCAGCGAACATGAAACCACATTTCTAGAAATCATCCAAACTAAATCATAAAGCAAAAAAGAAGAACCCACACTATAGAAAAGTGTGAAAGAACATTCTTCGAGTAGAAGAGAAACTGTAACAGCTCTGTGAATTATACACAACTGCCAAGAGGAAATGAAAAAAAAAATAGAGGAAATGAAGAGCACCAGACATAAAACAGGAGGTCTTCAGCAGGGCGGACTCCTGAAGGAAAGTGGAGGGGAAGAGTAGCCGGAGGGGACAGGAGAAGGAAAATGAAGGGACAGGAAGAAAACTGGGGAAGCTGCATCTTGTTGGTGATGGGAATTGAACTCAGGACCTCACACTCGCCAGGCAGGTGCTGTGCTGCTGAGTTACATCTCCAGCCCTGGAAGCTACATCTTAGGAAGCAGGGTATGCAAGCACATGAAATACTTCTGGAAGGGGTGAACAAGATTGGAAGGAAGATGTGCAAATTGCATTATGAAGCACAGAGGCTCTTTGGGAAAAACTACTCTAATAAATACAGTTCAACATCAGGATTAATTTCATGTCATTGGTGTCTATGAACACTGAATGTCCCCTCAGTGAAGCCCTTTACAAGGGGTCAGCGTGGCAATGATGACATGAGAGGGGGAGCGTGGGAAAGCGAGGGGCCGGAAGAGCAGGGCCTCGGGCCGATGCCAGGGCCCCACTTCCTGTGGGCTGGGGCGTCAGGGGACAAGTAGAGGAAACGGAAGAAGGACGCGAGGAACACTGAGAAGAAGTTTCCAGAAGGCGTCCTGAAAGATTTACCACATGGGGATAAAGACCAGGGAGAAAATAAGTCAAGGTTTTGATTCCTTTGTCACTGGGAAAATGGGGGCAAACAAAAAGTAGGGTTTGGAAGGTACGGTCGATGATGGTATGAAGCAGCAAGTTCTGCGTTTCTAACATTTCCAGAGTTAATAAGGTTAAAGATGGACCTGACTCACAGACATGAGAGGTATTACTCTACGGACTTCAGGGTCAATTAGAAATTTAATACTACTACTTTCTATTTCATGGCTATAACTTAAATTGTTCTTGTCTCAAGGTGAGGACGATGGGGGATTTATATCTTTTGATCTGTCTTGCACATTGAATAATCTCTAACATTGAAATTGCAATTTTGACTGTGAAATAAAACCAGCATATTACATATTAGCATATGCCTGCATCAGCCCAATCTGTACTGTCCCAAGTGCCACTGACTACATCAAATAAACAATCAGATAGCACAATCTGGTACACAAAGGACATTATGCATGTCATCAGACAAATCATTTTTTTTTAAATCACTTTACTCTTTAAAGTCACTCACATTACCTGGCTTCGCAGAAACATATGATACACACAACTGAACACGGAAACTTTATTTTAAATTAGAGAAATATCTATGGTTTTCTTATAGACAATGAACCTTCGTGAATTTTCTAGTGTATGAGAGAAAAAAAAATCTCTGAATTTCAACTCTGTTCCTTGAAAACACTTTTAGGACATTTTGAGGCATTGGTGCTGGGAATTGCTTGATTGTTTGCCTTTCTTTTCTGCTTATTAAATGTCCTGTTCACCGCTGTCTGGTATGACGAACAGAACAAAATTTATCTTCTTGACACATTGGGTTCAGAAACAAAATCTGATTTTGCTGCTTGTGCCTTGTTAGAGACCAGCACCCCTGCCTGCCTCAAGGGGCCCAGCCCACTGCTGGGGCTGCATATCCAAACTTCCAGCTCCTCCCTGGGTCCCTGGCCTCCCTCCAGGCAGCTTGCTGTGCCCTTCCTGCCGGCCGCTGCTCATCTGTTCATCTAGCTGCCATGTTGGCTTCCTCCTCGAAGTGGCAATACGTCCTCCAGGATGGTGCCGCCACCCTCCTGGCTTAGGAAGCTGGCCCACACCTTTCCTCTCAGCTGACGCCCACTAGAGCTGTCCTTCAAGCTCAGCCATTGCTCCAGATCCCACACGGTAACTATAACCAAACACAGGCCAGGATGACTAAGAGGATTCATCTTTAAACTTTCCATCTCTCTTCCAGTCTATTATTTTTAGTATTAGTAAAAATAGCCATTTCTTTCCACGTAATTAAGACTTTAAAAAATTTTGTTTAGCAAAGGAGAAGATGGCAAACTGCACTTTGATGGGAATCCAATTTAAAAACATTATCCGGCTAAAACATCATCCTGTTAAAATCCTCTTTTCTATATTTAGGCTTCCAAGATTTGGTTGGGGTATTTGATGGGAGTCATTTCATTTCTCATTCATCATCTTCTCTAAAGCTTTTTGCTGAAATTGTTTGGCCAGGCCTAGAATAAATACTTAACTAGTCTAAATAAAGTTGGATGCATCTCCCCCCATCTCCCTCCCTCCCTCTTTCCCTCCCTCTCTCTCAATCCATCCATCTATCTAATCTATCTACCTCTTTTGAGGTCTAATTTAAATTGAGGCTCTGAATTTGAATCAACTGGAAATTTCTCAATTTTGCCTTTTCTCTACATAGAGAATTTCCAAGGGATGAATCATTAAAGTCTTGTTTAATAAAATAGTTGTTGGCTTTTGATTTACTTACAACTCCCTTTCCAAGGAATTCTTATCCGCCAGACCCAGCCACTAAAATTCCCCAATAGGTGTCCAGAGTTAATCAGCAAAGAACCCATGGCCTCACTGAAAGGGGTGACATTCAGGAGATTAGGTTCTGGAGGTTAGGAGATGAGGACTCTAACATAGGCACCTAATCTGAAGACGCAAAGTTTTGGACAAAGTACAGAGTTTTTCTTCTGCTAGAATTGGGCTTCTGAAGTCAAATTATTAAAATGAGCTAGCTGAGAGTACTCTGATAAATCACCTTGTCTGAAAATCAGACTTCCTAAAATGCTCATTGAAATTGCATGTATTTTAATTAAAACAACATCTGCCCTGGCCTGAAGAGCATGTTTTGAAAAGCTGAGAAGGTATGTTTCTAAAATTTACTCATATTCCTTAATAAAGCAAAGCTGATACTGTCCCAGGAATAAACACTGCACCCACATCCCTGGGTCACAGGGAGGTTCTGAAAACCATTCCTTGGGCGTGGACTGACCAGGGTCGAGAGCACAGGTAAAGAATGCTGACAGCGTCATATGATGAGTGACCTAGAGGTCTTGCCCCCAGCTGGGGTGCCTGTACTACAGGTAATTCTGTCATATGCAAGCCATTAGTGTAAGACGTGAAAGTAATAAAGTACATGTTTCTCTTTTGACTGATAGAAGACTACAGGATTTTGGAACCTTCTGTTTTTCAGTTTTTCCAGGAGATCCTAGGCATGCAGTGATATTCCAAACACAGACAGGATGATGCTGAGGCTGAGTTCCATTCCTAGGCTGTGAAATTCAGACTCTCTTTGAGGAATGACTTCTTCAGTAGCAGTTAGGGTGACTCTTCAGTGAGGTGGGAACAGAGTTGGAGGTACCTGTTTATTCCTAGGGAACACACCTTCATGTTTAATACATTTCAAAGTTTGGCTAAAGGTTAAGTATTACCAGGTATACAGTTTCATGGACTCTCAAAAATTCAGCTGTAGCATCACTATTGGAAATGAACACAGCCTATGCAACATTAAGGATATGATGAAGATACACCATTCTGGTTTTATTAGCTCCACCTCAGTTCGATAAAGGAAAATACTTTTGTTACTATAAGATCTGGTATGGGGAAAGGAGTGGTTGGCATTCTCTGGACAATATTTCTACTTTTCTTATTCATACTTTATTTTCAGGTAAAAGCAGAACATTTTATGTCTTCCTTTAAATAACACCAGCAATCTAACCCTAAACAGATACGATTTTTACCTGAACATTTAAAACAGGTTGGGGCTGGAATGGAAAGCTAAGAAGAACTGAACTTCCACTGTGCCCTGAGCCCCCAGAAGGAATGAAAGGGATGATGTGAAAGCTCTGTAGGGAGAAAGGAACAGCAACAGATTTACTGCTTTAAAAGTAATGAACTCTGAGACAAAAAACTACCCTTATTTTGTTCATGATTTCATTCAGCTGTAGCATCACTAATTGAAATGGGGGAGGCATGCACAAGATTCCTACTTCTCAGTATATATGAGGACTCTAAAATCTTTTCTCTCCCATCTTTCCAGGTCCATACGGTAGAAAGTGGCTTTATCCTGACAGTCAGAAAAGTCAGGTTCTGTGTTGTGCCCCTTGGAGGGAAGAAGAGATTGCCTGGACAGAAAGCAGCTCAGCTAGTTGAGAAAGTGAGAAGAAGGTTAGCCAGAGGCAAAGAAGAGCTCATGCAATATGAATGTGCAGGGCAGGCAGTGAGAGAGCGATTCCCACAGATTCACAAAGGCGGCGAGTGGACCGTGCGGTGGGCACAGAAGGTGAGGAAAGAGTCCTGCACGGCACAGAAGGGTGAGACAGAAGGGCCTGGCAGGCGGGAAGGGCCAGCCTCATGAAGCGGCTGGGGTCCTTCTCCTCAGCCTAGGGAGGCACACAAGGGACTGGGAGGATGCTCATGGCTTCCCAGCCCTGGCCCCCATGCCAGAGAGTATGGCAAGCAGTCACCACCCAGGTGGGCCAAGGGGCTGCTCTGCAGGCTCTGCCAATTCTCCCCACCGAGGTGTGGCGGTCCTGCCAACACCGACTTCTGGCAGGGCTCAAGTCACATACACAAAATGCAGTTACTTCCCACACAATCTCAAATCTCTTCCAAAACAGCAGCAGCAGCAGCAGGAATTCATTTGCTTAGAGTACCGGGCCTCAGGGAACATATAAGCCGGGCGTCTTTTTTTCCTGTTTCTGGACACCATGGAAAGAAATAGAAAAAGACATTCCCTTAGCCCCTTCTTCTCTCCACTCGGGACATCCCAAGCCTCCTCTAGATCTGTTTTTCACAACAAATAACCTGCATGACCCATCCATTAGTTAACTTTCAGCCAATACATCCTCAGTGCTTGTCATGGGTACAGCAAAGTTCTAGGTGCTACAGGACATAAATAACTACAACCCTAACCCTGACCAGATTCCTCCCTGATTATTTCGGCAGGGGAGGATGAAATGCATGCATGATAAAACTGGAAGGCAATGCAAGGATGCAGTTACACAGTGGTGATCAACGAGTGTCTTTTCAAGTAGCTGCTAGCCACCAGAGCTCTGAGTTGAAAGAGCAGCCGTCCTCCGGAGGGGCCGCCATGAGCTGGGATTTGAATAAGTGGGAAGCCAGTTAGTACTCTTATGGCGTTAGGGTTTTTGTTTTATTGGCTTGCGTTTCTTTGTTGGCAGAAAGTGTGGCTTTGGGTAAAATAAATGCCTGCCATCTTTATCGGGAACTGTCCAAGTGCTGAAATGGTGGCCGTTTGCTAAACTGGAAGTGATACAATATTGTTGGCCCTGTTCACTGAAGTTAATTATTACTATTATTTTTGAAAATCGTTCCTACTCAGGAAGATAATTAACACTTTTGAAGGTTTCAAAGAAATGCATGGGTGTGCATTAACCTTGGCCACTGTGCTGTGTCATTAAGGAGAACATAAAGCTCTATCTATAGCATATTTATCACCAGTTCACAGAGACATACACATAACCATGGAAACAACCCAAATGGGAAGATAAGAGAGAGGAGTCTGCTGCCTTCCTGTTAGTGCTACAGTGGCTATAGTTCAATAGCCTCTTTTGAGTTTTCCCTATAATGGAGTTTCCTATAATTTCCCTATAATGGAGTCCAAGAAAGAGAAGCCATCCCTTCACTGTAATTGTGGAAGCCTACTCACCCCTTCCTCAACTAAGAGAGCAATCTAGGGAGGCCCATTATTTAAACTGAAACTCCAGAATCAGTGATGGAAAGACTGGATGCTTTCTGAAATTCTGTGTGGATGCATTTACCTGGTAAATGTAAGGAGAAAGATGGACTAGCTTTTCAATTATTTATTGACATAAAGTCCTTCTCTTAATTTTCAAATTTAACTTGCTTTCTTAGTGTTTTGATGACTTGGGGTTTGTTTTAACATGATGACTGGATGAGAAGAACCTAGCTCAGTCGTTAATTCAGCAAATGTTAATCAAGTCCCAACTAGAGATCATGCACTACTCCAGGTGCATGGGATGTACTGGTAAACAAACAAAATCAAGTTTCCAGCCCTCAGTGAACTTACAGTCCACTGGGGGAAGAAGGCTAAGAAAACTGCCATTAAGTATCATGTTTTATACAGGTGCTCCTAGACGTATCATGGGGTGATACCCCGATAAACTATAGTAAACTTAAAATATTGTAAGTGAAATATGCATTGAATACCTCCTGTCTACTGAACATCACAATATTGCAGCACAGCACACTAGAGAATATGGGTTGTTTCCCCTGAGACTGTGTGGCTCGTGGCCACTTCCCAGTATCAAGAAAGTCAAACTGCATGTCATTGTCCTGGGGAAAGATCAAACTTCAGATTTCAAAGTGGTTTCTATGAAATGCATATTGCAGTTGAAAATTGTAAGTAGAATCATCCTAAGGAAGACTGTCTATATTAGAAGGTGATCAGTTCTGTGGATAAGTCAGGCAGGAGGAGGAAGCAGGCATAGGGTGTTAAGTTTGGTGTCCACCTGAGTGAGATGAGGCATGAGTTGATGTAAGAGAATTTCCACCAGAGGGAGCAGCAAGTGCAAAGGCCCTGAGGCAAGATCTTGGCTTCTGGGATGAAGGAAGCATAGTAAACCAGTGGCCACAGCAGAGGTACTGAAGGCAAGAGGCATAGAAGGTGAGGGCAGGGAGGTGACAGGTAGCTGGCTTTGAGACAGTTGTGTGTGCTTTGCAAAGTCTTAATTTTAGACTGAGATAAGGAGAGTGTGCGGGGGTGGAGAAATGGTGTTTTCTGACACATGCTTTGGCAGGACCACTATGGCTGCTGCTGTGAGAGCAGAGTGTAGAGGGGGAAGGGAGTCCTAGGAGGATGAGGTAACAGGCTGGCAGAATAACCCCAGGGAGAGCTGGGAACAGCTCTGCATCAGGAAGGAAGTCACAAAGATATACAGAGTGTCAAGGTTCTGGGAAAATCCAGAAAAAGGACTGGATTTGTCAATGGCTAGGCTATGAAAGTAGGCTGCCTGCGAGTCAAAAAAGACTTGCAAAGTGTTTTTCCTGGACCCCAGAAAGGACAGCTGGCCATTTGCTGTCCTGAGGAAGACTGTGAAAAGGTCAGGCCTGGGAGGAGCCCAGCTGTGGTGATGCTGTATTTGAGATGCTCATTAGAATTAAGTGGAGAAGTTGGACTGACAATTGGCCAGGAGATCTGGCATCCATGCCAGAGATACCTGTGTGTGGGTTACCAGAATACAGATGATCTCTAAAGTCACCACACCAAATGAGGTCACCAAGGCTTTAGGTAAGAGTTGATAAAAAGATGTTGACACTTAATCTTTTTTCTTGTTGTTGTTGATTTGAAGTCAGTGCAGCTTTCTTTTTAATGTCTAAAGTTCTATATAGCACTTTCCTATAAAGATCACTACTTCGCTGCAATAGTTATGGTAAAAGAATTAGCAAAAGTCACATTTCCTTTCTCCTAAATAGGACTGCATGTTGTTTTAATAATTTTTGCTCTCTCCATTCAAGAAAAAAGTGACCAACTCTGTAAAGCCTGTGACATAGATATTTTCACTTCTCTTGCTAAGGGACTGGCTCCATTTCCTGTCTGGTGACACTTGACAGTAAAGGCTTAATTTACCATAGGCAGTGCGGAACAACAAATGTTTCTCCCTCAGACAGAGCACCAGCTAACTGGATTTTGAGAAAGAAGAGATAGCTATGAGCTAGGAAACCAATCAATAGTTCACTATTTTGTTATATTTTAATCCACCAAAAGAAATAAAACACGCAAACACACAATACCTAGTAGTTAGTATCTAGGCAGTAGACTGATTAGCTATTGATTTTTTCCTCTATGTTACGAAAAGATTGGATTATTTTGGAAGCACCTGCACTATCCTGTCTGTGTAAATAACTGTGTAAGAAGAGAAAAGTATCTGTGGAAAACATACTTTATCTTTTTTTGGCTAATGGCGTAGTTTAAATGTACAAAACAAAATTCGCAAAAATTTTAATTAAGCATAAAGTAAGTATAAATATCAAACTGAGTTTATTTTCTGAAAGCATAATGACTAAATGTTTATCACACACAGATTTGAAATCTGTGTTTCACTGTGAATAAATAAATGACTGAAATCCTGCAAATACGCTGGCTTTCATTGGAGGATCTGAGGAGTTTTGTGAAATAGTGATCATGCCTGCGTTTCCAATTGCTCTAGGAGCAGACTCTGGTCCCTTTGTACCTTCCTGCCTCTTCCTCTGAGTTCCCTAAAGATTACAGAGATTGTCCCTTGGCCATGGAGGTTGGCTCTATTTCTCAGTTCTCCAGACCCCACTGATGGACACCTGACCGGTTGTCAGTCTCCTTAGTACCAAATCCTACCCTTGGGGACAATGGTCCATGGTGACTTCCCAGCAGGTCCTGTGAGTTCCTCATTCTCCAGGCACCAATTGGCCTTGGCCTGAGCATCACTTTACCTGCAGAGAGAGGCACCAGAAAGCCTCTCTGACCTCCCAATACTTGCTTTTCTAGATACGGGAGGCCCAGAAGAGGTGGCTCCTTCAGCACGAGTTTCTCTTCCCTTAAATATCTGCATGGCCAGGCTGTCCTCCCCACCTCCCAGTTTGGCTCAGACACTACCTCCCAAGCACTCTTACCTTGAGCTCTCATTTAAAATCACAACCTTAAAGGCAATACATATATGCAGAAGCAATACACCCGTATCTCACACCACATACAAAAGCCAACTCAAAATGGACTAAATACTTAAGCATCAGATCTGAAACTAAAACTCCCAGGAAACACAGGGGGAAAGCTATGGAAGATTGGTCTGGGCAATGGCCTGGGACATCTATGGAAAGGAGGCAGCTTGGTAGCTGCAGAGGCCGGGAAGGGAAGGACAGAGAGAGTCTGCTTCTTGGGCCTGGGGTTTTGTTTGGGTGATGAAACTGTTTGGGATGTGGACAGAAGAGGTGGTTATATTACACTGGGAACACACCAGATGCCACTAATACCGTACACTTCAGAATGGTAAATTTTATGTTCTATGAATTTCATTTACTTGAAAAAAAATGACAGCCTCCCTCATCCAGGTTCATTTCCCCCCTGCAGAATCTTCCTCAAACACCATGGAATTCATTTGTTTACTTATTGCACATCTCTTTCAAATATAAGTTCCACAAAGACAAGGCTCTCTGTCTGTTTCACTCACTGATGTAAATCTGGGTCTAGAGCAGGCTTGGCATAAAGTAGGCTATGAATAAATATTTTTTGAATAAATAAAAGTATTGCCACCTTAATGCATCATTAATAAAAGGTCCTCAGTGTTTCACAGGGAGGTGATATGAAAACAAAACAAAACAAAACAGGTGAGAAGCCAGTGTGTTCTCATCCAAAACAAATTGAAAGTGCACACCCTGAGGGAATTCCTCAGTTCACCACGAGGGAAACAGGAAACTTGACAGAGATTCAGAACATAGAGATGCCAGGATTAAGTGCGGAGGGTTGTGGATGCTTTTAATTTGCAAGGATTCAAAATGTCAACCAACTGCATTTTCCTCGAGACTCTAAAACATCAGTCAGTTCCTTGGATTTAAAGCAAGAGAGCTGGAGCACAAGAGGTTTCTAATACAGGCACAGTTTCTGTAACTTTACGTTGTACATCTGAATTCAGCCACATAGATCCAGCAAGACAGTGTTTCCACTGAAACCTAGGATTCTAGGGGGTCTGAAAACATACCGATGAGTTCCTTATTTCTGACATCCAAGGCCATGTTCCGGAGCGCCGTGGCCACCGCGCACACCACACGGTCGTTGTCTATTCGGAGCAACTCCACGAGGATGGGCAGGCCTTTCTCTTTCCGGACGGCAGCTCTGATATACACTGACCACTGCCAAAAGAGGGAAGGCAAAGGACATCAGGAACAGAGGTGGACAGCCCTTTCAATGATGGTTCATGCGGGCTTTCAGACAGCTGTCTACAGGAGCCAAAAAGCTGAATTATCAAGACCTGGTTATACAACAGGTTGAATCTGTTAGACATGCATTGAAATGCTTTAAGCTTCACTTTTGCCTCGAACATGTGATGA